>JAHDVE020011720.1:0-110368 GCA_022606495.2 Halesus radiatus
CCTGCCCCATAAAGGAGCTATGTCACCAGCCAGCTGAGTAACATTGTAAGGCAGATTAAAGAAGGGGCTGTAGGAATAGATTTATTAATGCAGGCCTTGAGGAGACCTGAATTAAATGAAGGAGGAAAGACAGATAGATGCCTGTAGCTCAGTCCACATACTTGACAAAAACGAGTCGGCAAAAACAATCCGTTTTCATGAAGCTGATATGAACTGTGAACGGGTGATCTGCTTGTGTCCATCGAGTTTCACGTATCATCAATACTGCTAGCTCCATTGAGCAAGCTCCTTAAAATACCTGTAGAACAGATTCAGCATACCTATGTTGCATCTTGTGCATTAGAGATAGCAATCGATCTATTAACAACGAATTGTTAATTAGTTGAACTGAAGAAACTATTTTCAGAGTGAAATGGTTTTTCCATCATGAGCTTTGGAGCTTTGAAATGAATGGACTCCGCAAAGGTTATAAGTAAATCATACCTCAAATCCTTTTTTAACAGTCTCCAAAAGCAGTTTTTGGAAGGTGTCAATGTCCTTCTCATCCACTAGCTTGTCGCAGTACACCCGGGTGGCTTCGTGCATCCACAGCCGCACCAGCTCACTGGGACACCTGATGGCCTCGCCATTTGAAAATAGGATGCCCTGGAAAAAATCTTCTCTCAGTATCGCCCTGGAGAAAGAAAAACATTCAAAACTATTCTTGTGCGGTATTACATGGTCTTCATACTTAATCTGAAAACATGTGCAACTAGTTAATTCATTACTATCATAAGGCTTATTTTTTAAATGCGACTTACTATCAGGAGCCAGGGGGACTATAATGGGAAATAATTTCCCTCAAGGCCTATGTCGTCTTTGGGGATGCTGTGTGAAGGGTCTTTTAGAGGATATAAAGGAGTGATCCTGGGTCTTTAAGATGCCCATGTTGTAAGAAGGAGGAAATACAGAGGCCAACAAATCATTCCACAGCCGAGCTGTTGAACACAAGAACGAGTCACAGAAGACACATTCTCATGTCACAAATGTCACACATCTACAAATGTTGAGCACGCGTTTGACGTGTTTCCTGACTGTGCACCGGTGCCGAAGAGATCAATGATGCTAGTTCCCCAAAGCATCTTCCGTTGAAATACCAGTAGAACAAGGACAGCATTTCACTTTATTCAGGACCAAATAATAAAACATTATGTAATACCTGAAACATGTAGTGGAATTTGACAGCGGTGGGAAGGAAGATAGCGGCGATACGGGTGTGAAGGGCGAGAGAGGTGTGCACCAGCTGGCCCATTTCACTTTATTCAGGACCAAATTATAACATTATGTAATACCTGAAAAATGTTAGCAAGGTCCCGCATATTGAACATGTAGTGGAATTTGACAGCGGTGGGAAGGAAGATAGCGGCGATACGGGTGTGAAGGGCGAGAGAGGCGTGCACCAGCTGGCCGGCGATACCATTCACAGATGGAAGGAACCTGCCATGCTCCGAGACCAGGTGAGACGACAGGATCTGCTGGTAGATGTGGTGGCAGGCGTCCCCCGAGGGGAAGCTGGAAGATGAATTAATCGTTTTAGGAATTAGTGCATTTGCCGGTATTAACTTTTAATGTAACAGATTAATCAAAGGAGAGTGTCAAGTCTAAATACACTTGCATGCCAAAAAAATATATTTCCTCAAACTCGAATGAGACTAGGTTACAGTTCTTGCCTTAGTCATCTCGCCAAATTCCACAGTCAGCTTGCCTTACTGTGATTGTGGGTCAGAGAATACTCTGGACCATAATTTCTTTGAGTGTCCTATCAATGACCATTTTCCAAACTATAAGTCTCAACTCCCTCCAAATTAACAATTTATTAGCAAAATATATTTATAAAAATGGCATTCAAATTTAAGTCATTGGGGATTAAAAACACATAAATTTACACTGTAACTTATTTGCTTCAATTTTATTTGCACAAATATTATATCCTGTTTAAAAGTAACTAATTTTAAGAATAATCTATTAAAATCTAACTGATTAAACATGGCCAAGATAGCCCTTAATGAGTAAAAGCCATAAAATAAAAAAGGAGCATGTGTTAGGATCTGTGATTAATGGAGACTCATTAATGGTTTTTATTTTTTTATTGTTTATTGAGTTAGTTCACATTACATTTTACATATATAAACTAATACGTGCATGGTTATATTTCATTGTTTATAACATTTTAGTTTTACAGTAAGTTTAACAATTATTTTTAAATGCATTCATTCTTCAAACTTTCAGGTATCTCATCATACATTTTCAGTCCTCTATACATTAAGCAGTTCTGTGATTCCGTTTTTCTTATATGCGGTAATCTAATTCTATTTATATTTCTAACTAAACTAACTAACCATCACTTCCGGCTTGGGGAAGTGCGTCGAACAAAGCATTAGACCCATTAGAAAAATGCAAAAGGCGACAACCGTTCTACGCAGACTCGGGTGAAATTTTCAAAACATTTGACGCCATGATAATAAAACAAATATATTCCAAATCTGTATTACTACACAGCTTCCAACACAAATTTCATATTCCAATGCAACCTCAAACTGCAATAAAAACCAGATCCTCAACAAATAGAACCCCGAATATCCCGATAGCACACACCTCACACAAGCAAAAACGCTTTAACAACTACTAATTGTAAATATAATATCTACAAGTAATCTCAAAAAATATGTCTGGATGAAAAAACAAGGTATTCACTTTATTTAAAACATAATAAAACCAAACCAAACATGACCCAATACGTAAAATACTGTGCTTACTTGATAGTCCCCTTTCTCTTTTTCTGTGCAATATACTTTCCCATTATCAAACTTAGTCAAAAGTATCTATAATCACATGTTTATTATTTTTTTAAAGGATTTCCCTAAAGCTCTTAATTGATTTTTGATTACTGTAACCAAACCAAAAACAAACAAAAAAATGTATTTCTCTTCAAATTTTCTACACCTAACTCACATATAACACTTCATTCACAGTATCACCTCTTCAAACCGACCTTACACTCCATATTATAAAACACCATACAAAGCACCTTTATTATACTTTAAAAAACATGTTATGTAAAATGGTACTGTATAATAAATAGGTGTAAATAAATAAAATAAATCGTGCCGTTTCACTGCGAGGGTGGGCAGAGAGGACATACCGCCAAACAACTCGATTTTGGCATACACTACTTGCGGCATTCACATCCATACTTTTATCAGAGTCTCAAAATTCTTTCAGTAAGAGAAATTCTGTGGTGAAAAATTATATTTCAGCACATTAATAACCGTCTCGTCTCAATTTTAATAAAGGATTAATGGTTCCTAAGCATATAAACAAATATGGACAAAGAAGTTTAGATCACATGATTCCTAGCTGTTTAAATATGTCACCGCTGAATTAAAACAAAAATGTATTAAACTAAACAGTTAATAAATATATTGAAAACTTGGGTAGCTGAAAGAAGCTATCTGTATTAGATAATTAGGAAGTATTATTTTATATACGATTTATTGTTGTCGTTTATGTTTTTATTTTACTTTTTTAAATATTTTTGTAGAAATATTTTTGAGTAAGATTCTTGAGAAATATTTACGCTTCAAGTTTGTTGCGTGTTTTTATTTTTATTTAACACTAAATTTAGGATAAAGTTTTGAATAAAAAGCTCCCGTTAGATAAATTACAAAAAAGTAGTTTATCGGGACTTTTTGCATTATATTTTTTTGTATAATGTTTTAAATTAATAAAAAAATACATCGTCTCATACATTCTCTTCTGTTATTCTAACTTCTGACATTCTTGCTTCATTCACATTCATACATTCTTTTCTATTATTCTGACTTCTGACTTGATTGTGCCATGTCTTCCTAGTGCGTCCCGGACTTCTTCCATTCTCATTTGCGTCATATATTCTCCTTACACTCCTTTCTTCGTTCATTCGCTCTGCATGATCACGCATAGTTTTATCAAACATTCGCCTCAGAGATCTCATTTCTACAGCATTCAGTCTACAGTCTTCAATCTTACATTTCTGGTGTACATTTTTATTAAAACAATGTATGAATTTAACACATTGTATAGCAGTCTCTTTTTATTGGAATCCAATGAAGCTCTTCTCTCACTTGATTGTTTTTTTTACATATTTGCCTTTCCTTGGAATACATCTCATAGCTCTGTTTTGAATAATTTCTAGCTTGTTTAGATTTCCTTCGTTGGCCAAATATAATATCGCAGAGCAGAAGCTAAACATGGAGAAACTATAATTTTATAAATTAGCTCTGTAGTGTTTCCATTTAGTTAATTATTTTGTTTTCCAAGAAAATTTACTTTCTTGATGAACTTTTTAGAACATATTCATATTTTCTGTGAAAGTTAGTTTTAAATTCAATATTACACCTAACAAATAGAGATAATCTATTCTAGCCGAACAAATAATGAAAATATTAGGGAAAACTGGCGACTATACGGGAAATGTAGATGTCACTACTGTCGCCGTGAGTACAATAGTTACAATATTAGAAGTATTAATAAGTATGGAGTAAGTGAAGGTTTTTCATTACCTCACAGCAAAGACACTGAAATGTCTCTGCAGCCTCAAGTCGATGGTGAAAGATCCAGCTGTTGGGTTCATGCACGAGATGAACTGGCAGTTGTGGATGTCCTTGAGGGTCAGCTTCGTCCTATCGTACCTACAAATCAGAAATAAGCAATTGGTAACTTTGTGATGGAATATGAAATTCTGCAACTTTAATTTATAACTAGCTGAAGTGTAAAGGTTTGAGATTGCGAATTCTAGTAAAGTGGGTGTAATTTTATGGTGGAAATAATACTATTGTTAAGAATTAATATTATTATAACTGAAGATATAAGAATTAATATGGTTATATAATGGGGTAGCGGTACCCATACCCTGCCCCTGCCCCTGCCCCTGCCACTGCCCCTGACCCTTCCCCTGCCCCTGCCCCTGCCCCTGCCCCTGCCCCTGCCCCTGCCACTGCCCCTGCCACTGCCCCTGCCCCTGCCCCTGCCCCTGCCTCTACCCCTGCCCCTGCCCATGCCCCTGCCCATGCCCCTGCCTGCTCCTGCCCCTGCCCCTGCCCTGCCCCTGCCCCTGCCCCTGCCCCCCTGCCCCTGCCCCTGCCTGCCTGCCCCTGCCCCTGCCCCTGCCCCTGCCCTGCCCTGCCCTGCCCCTGCCCCTGCCCCTGCCCCTGCCCCTATCCCTACCCTACCCCTCTCCTTACCTCGACATTTACCTCTACATTTACCACTACAGCTATCCCTACAGTTACCTATTCTGCTACCCCTACATCTACCTCTACAGCTACCCCGATAGCTACTCCTACCCCTACCCATTTCATCACATCATTCATTCAATATCCACATCATCCTTTACATATCCCGTAAACAATCCCAAATACACCGTACTTTCGTCAGGGCAGACATAAGGATATGTTCAGTGTTTCACAGAACTTGTAATGAAAGGTAGTACCAATGCCTGTAGTCCATGAACTGGCGGATGAGCGTGTGCGGCTGCACAGAGCCGTAGCGGTCCACTTCCGGCATGTTCATGTCGTCCACGAAGTACACCATGGTCTTGTTCCCCGGGGGGCCAAAGTTGCGGCCAGACTTCTTCTCCAATGGCTTCTCTAGGACCTTCTGTAACATTTCTACGAGACACCATAACACCTAATATAAATTTTACAACACATTCAAAAACGCACTTATTATTAGAATATCATCGATAAAAAAAGAGGTAGTGGTTAGTACATAGACACGAAATTAGGTGATAAACAGTAGAATTTTTTTGACTTTCTTCATATCTAATTGTAAATTTCAGGCAATATAATATGTATGTGTATATAGATATCTATATATATAAAAATGAATGTTGTCAGTATGTCCTCGATTTTCTCGAAAATTACTCGACCGATTTCGCTGAAAATAGCACAGTTTGTTCTTATTAGTGCCTATTTTATACTAGTGAATATTTTCAAAATGGAAAACGCAATTAGGTACCTACTTAAGAACTTTATTATTTAGATATATTTTGAAAAATAAATTTTTCATACGTATGTTTGTCTGTTTAGAGATACTAATAGTTGTCACAAAGCACTACTTTCGCTGTCAAATCAATTATGGAACCCAGACGACAAGTAAAATTCACTTCATAACTTTACTCCAAAAAAAAAAAAATCCCGAGCAAGGCTGGGTACACATCAGCTAGTGTAGTGTAAAAACGTATAACAGTTCACATTTTACGAATATTTATTTAATTTTTATTTATTTTATTCTATTATAACATTACAGGTTTTTTTTATCAAATTCATTATAATTGTACTGTTTATGCAGTATATGTGCAATTCCAAAAACCCCTTAAATGCGTTATACATAAAATACCAATCGATGTTTTGATCCACCGTATTTAGGAAGTACGTAGCTCTCTCCACAAATAAGTTTGTGCGGCTCGCTCGACTGTACAGGAGGTTGTGATGACGTCCTCAAGAGTGAGATTCTGGTACAAAGAAATTAATTTGAGCCAGAATCTCAATGTTAAATATGTTACCGTAAAGTAAAATAAAAAAAATTTGTAGACTAATACCTCTATGTGTCTCTAATGCCACGTCCAGACCCATGTAATGTATAATAATAATAATGTAATGCAATGCGAATTCGTCATTTGGACGGCGATACGAACATGCGATGCATTATTCGTGCGGTGTTCGCGCTGATCCATCACCGTTGCCGGTTTTTGCATTCGCAGTGCCCGTTTTGACAGTGTTTCTGACGGTTGTGTCGTGTAGACGTTCAACATGTGGAGCGAAGAATAATCAAACAAACTAATCAGTTCATATCAAGAAAAGCCTGTGCTTTGGAATCCCAAAGAATGTGAATAATTAAAATAACAATTATTATTTTTATAAACAATAATTATTAATCTAAAACACTCATCCAAATTGAAAAAAACCTTCCGAGCAAAGATAAATGTCGCCGGCAGGACTCGAACCAGCACCCTTCTAATGTCCGGTTAGATGCTCTACCGTTGAGCTACGTCGGCTTATCGCAAACCCGCCAAGTTAATCAATATATACTAGTGTTCCATTTAATAATTACTGTTTTTTATTATATTTTCACCTGTAAATTAGAAGGGTGCTGGTTCGAGTCCTGCCGGCGACATTTATCTTTGCTCGGAAGGTTTTTTTCAATTTGGATGAGTGTTTTAGATTAATAATTATTGTTTATAGAAATAATAATTGTTACCCTTTGCGCTATGCACAAAAATCTTGTCTTAAGTTTTTAAGAACTTTAGTTTATCAATTAATAATTAAAATAACATTGAAAACCAATGATTGGGGCGATATTACCCTTTTCCTGGGGAGAAGTGAAGAGGATTGTAAAAATAAATTGATGAGTTCATTTTCTTCATATCGGAGGGAAACGGCAAAAGTAAAAAACAATCAACGTACCGGAAAAGATAATCTTATTATTTTAATCAGTAGGAGAAATTTGTGTAAAGTTTTTGTATTTTCCACTTATTTGCTGATATTTTAATTTTAAAAGTATTGAAGATCTTCTTTTAGACAAGTCAATTCTCCACCATCAATACACCAGCAGTCTTTGCCGTTCAGTTATTATTTATTCATTGATACGGAGACGGTTTGCATAGCTCCCGTGAGCACTCACTCATTGTGCTATCTCCCATTTACCTTATTCCTTTGATAGTACCCGGTTCCTTTGATGTTGTTCACCAGGGTTGTCATTGGATATTCGGATATGACTCTTGGTTCCACAATATGTCCTCCCAGGTAGCTGAACCTTCTTCCCATCAAGGCGGGACATTGGCACCATAGGAGTCTTTTCATCCTCTTCACATTTCCTGCATCTATTTTTGTTTTCACTCCCAACAGCTGCATGTGTCTCCTGAGGTGGCAGTGTCCCCCAGGTCTCTCAGTGAGTTTCTGTCCATATTGAGTAGTTGCCTGATTCGTCTGGGGTTAGGTCCGTTTATGAGTACTTTGGATTGTCTTATTCCGGGTGCCCTCTCCCATTCCTTCCAGTGATGGGATTTAACCCATCTTTGTTCAGTTACTAAATATATGTACAGAAAAGTTGCACCAGCAATCGCGACCGTTCTGTTAGGTATTTCGTAAATAACTAAATATGCAACTCAAACAACAGGATTTCCGTATCATTCGCACTGCTCATGGATCAACACGAACAGAACAAGATTCGCATGAGATTCATGTACCGTCCAAACAATTCGCATTGCATTACATGTTGTATTAAAGGCGTCTGGACGCGGCATAAGGAGTGGTAATTGGTCATATCCAAAATATAGATAGACGGGAATAGCCAAGGGTATCGTCTGTAGAGATGTAATTTTTTTTTTAATTTCTTGTGAACTCTTTCAAAAAGTAACTAAGTTTGTGTGGGGCCCAAATGATAGAATTTGACTCCAATACACTAACACTAGCGTGTTGTATAATAACCTCAGTGTTTGCGTGTTGTGAAATGAACATGAATTTCGAATTACTAAGCCTAGAAGCTTGTATTCTCTGCTTACTAAATCGTTGATGTATTGGTGACAAATTAATTTATTGTCGTAAATAATGTATAATATGTGTATTTAATACCTAAAATAACCACAAAGCCAGTGATAAGGGTGATAAAGGAAAGTAGAAGGGGAGAGGAAGGTTGGTACTGTACTCATATCTTTCAAATGTATCCTGTTTATATTATTGGTCATCAGATGGCATCAATACATAGACCGATTTCCTATGCATTATCGCGGATAGATGGTAACAAAAAAATAAACATATCATGAATTCTAATGAAACACAGGTTGGTGGTTTCCAAGGTGCTAATAGTCCAAAGATATGACAGTGGGAAGTAATCTAACACTTTAGGAACCTGAGGAAGTGTAGAAGTTGAAGGGCACGTTGGTGACGGAGTAGTTGTCAGGCAGGCTGGCCAGCTTGTCTGCCACCACCACACTCTTGCCGCAGCCCACACCACCCACCAGCATAATAGGGTGGCGTCGCTCCAGCAGCAGGTCCATGAAGAAGCGCAGGCTGGTGGTCTCCGAGGTACTGACGAGGCATTGCTGCAGAAATCAGATACAGATAGAGTTTACAATAATCATTAGAATCAGTTCTTGGACCCGCTAAAGCTCGAATGCATTAATTAAAAAAAACTATTTCTGATATAACGAGTAATGGCTATAAGGAGCGATTTCTTCCTCCTCCTTCCCCTCCCCAATACCTTCAGCCTCACAACATTCCCCAATTGGGGATGCCATAGTCTCTGCAGTACTCACATAAAAAAAAGGAGTAAATTTAGTCGGTCTCCTCGTGCTCGTTATAACCAGTTTTGGCTGTACTGCCGTTGTAAGTAAAAACACAGTATCTTCCTTGAGACTCTCAAGGATACTGTGTTTTTACTTACAATGGCAGTGTAGTTCATGACAGATATGACATTTGCTAGAAAGGTATCGTCAGAAAGGTAGGTCTCTTAGCGCATCAGCACACAAAAATTCAGCTTTGTGGGTAAAATATACCTGCAACGGAACGTCGGGGTCAAATTCAAACTTTTCCAGTCGGTCAGCCCATGGCACGAAGCGTTTCGTCTTGGGGTCAATGTAGCAGTTGAAGATGTTCTCCGGCGAGGGGAAGACAATGGTCTTGAACTCGCCGGTGAACCACTTGCTAAACTCGCAGCGCCAGTCCATCAGCTGGTCTTGGAAGAGGGAGGATCCAAAGCCCCAGACACAGGAGAATACAAAATAGATTTCATACCTGAAAGTGAATATTTTTTTTAATATACTTCATATTTACATAACAAATAAGGCATTCATACTCTTATTTTATTTATTAAATGAAAAAGCACAATTTGTAAAACACCACTTTTATTGAATTAATAACGATCGCCAACCAGTTTTCGCTTCACCGAAGCTTCGTCAGGGCTTATTATTAACTAAAGATAATTAGATACAGGCACATATACATATATACATAAGTAAATAAAACAATGAGTGAAAGAGATACAAAATGAAAGAAAGAGACACATAGAGAGTGGGAGGGGACACATTATTTAGGAAGGATAAGTGGGGGGTGAGGAGAAAGGAACAACTGAGATTACCGGAATAAATTAAGTATGGGGCTATTGGTTAAATTAATTTGGTTATTAATAATGTTTAAATTATTATTAACAGCTTTTTTGATCTCGAGGGTTTCTAAATTGTTTAATCTTATTCCAATTCCATTTTTATGTAGTTCCCGAGTTTTTATCGAATGAGTGATTTGATTCTATTAAGTTATTCGCAAATTCTGAAAAGGCATTATTATTTAGACATTGTAGGTGTTCTTTTACTCTTACGTTGACGTTCCGGGCCGTTTTACTGATATAAAAAGCCTGACAATCTTTACAATTAAGTTGATATATATCCGAGTGGCTTAGTCTATCATCATTATCTTTAGTATTAATTTTAATAAATAAATTCCTAAAATATCAGTATAAGGTATTATCCAAGTATGGAGTGAATACGAATCTCATACAGGCAATCGCGTCTCTGTACGAGGAAAGCGTTGCATGTCTTAAGGTAAACGGCGATTTTACAGTGTGGTTTGTCATAACAAAAGGTGTTAAGCAAGGCTGCGTAATGTCATCGTGGTTATTCAATCTATACATGAATAATTGTATGCAAAAATTGAAAGAGGTGGGCTTGGCCGCGAAACTGAGTAATCTGAAAGTATGTAGAATGAACGAAGTATGTATGAAGAATGAGCTAATGATGAATGTAAGTAAGTTTAAAGTCATGGTGTTTGAAAGAGAGAGTACGAAAACAGTGCGCAATATATTTGTGAATGATGAATACTTGGAGCAGGTCAATGAGTTTGTATATTTGGGAAGTTTGTTCATGAGAGATGGAAAAACTGATAGGGATATTGAAAGAATGTGAATGCAGGAAACTCCATTAACGGGGGACTGAACACGGTTGGCGCTAACAAAAAGCTGTCCAAAGAAGAGAAGCTAGCAGTCCACAAAGGAGTGCTGATACCAACCCTGATGAATGGCAGTGAGGCATGAAACTGGCAGAGGAAAGATGAAAGTAAACTGAATGCCATAGAAATGAGATCTCTGAGGCGAATTTGTGGTAAAACCATGTATGATTGTGTGAAAAATATTGAGATTCGTAAAGAATGCAAGGCTGTAAGCGTAATGAGTAAGATTAAGAAAAGGACGTTTAGATGGTTTGAGCATGTAGAGCGAATGAATGAAGAAAGGAGTGTAAGAAGAATATATGACGCAATTGTGAATGGAAGAAGAAGCCGGGGACGCCCGAGGAAGACATAGCACGATCAAGTGAATCATATATTTGAGTCGAGCCATGTCAGAAGTCGGGATAATAGAAGAGAATATATGAGACGATGTATAAATGTGAATGAAGCAAAAGGTGTATGCCAAGATCGAGTTGTTTGGCGGTCCATCCTTTCTGCCTACCCCTGCGGAGAAATAGCACGGTGGTTAGTTAGTTAGTTACCTCATTTAAAACCTTATTGAGAGAAGCATACTTAAATTCACATTCATGTTATCCAACCCGCTCATTTTTTAGTACCTTGTATCTGACAGGTGGTCACCAGATGCCATCAAAAGTAAAAACATCTATCTTTTGTCCATGGCAAAGGTTCCCAAACTTTTTTCCCCGTCGATCCCTTTGCCGTTCTTTTAATTTTCCATGGCCCAACCCCAGCTTGACAGTACAATACTGAACAAGTGGTATTTATTCACTGCACGATGCATTGCTGCTCTTATGAAAATTTGTATAAACTTGCACATGAACGTGTCTGCATGAACGCGATTCGCTTTAAGCGCAGCAGGCTTGTCAAGAAAAACTTACTACGGTGCTTTACTATGCGTGCAGTCTAAATGAACTCCGATCCATGGACCCCCTTTTTTTTCTCCCTACCATCGACCCCTGCAAATCTATATGGACCCCCAGAGGTTCGTACGGACTACTTAGGGAACCTATGGTCTATGGCATTCTTCCTAATTAGCATTTTAAATTCCAAAGCCGGCGTTTGCTTTACGAGAGTAGTTACGATTTTTCCCGACAAATAGTTAATTATTTCAGTATATAATACAGTAATAACCGAGCTGCTATGAAGTATTTTACACAGAGCCGACAAAGTTCGACTCCATAAAAACAGAGTTTAACGTGACACGTAATGAAAATGACCAAAACCATTTTGTGTTGACGTTTATTTGTACCTTGTGTGTGGGGCACTGTTTATTTGCGCATACATGTGTACGCGTAGCAGCGTGTAAGTTAATGAAAGATGGAAGAAGGAAGATTCCTTATCTTTTTCCTTAGGCTTAAAGACTTCTTGATTAACTGCGGAATTCCGGTGAGACATAGTAAAAAGATCCTTAATAGATCATTAAAAGATTATTTGAAAACACAAATTGATGAAATATCTTCCAAGTGACACAAGATTTTGAACCAAACTATTAAAAACAATTACATTATATTATAATGCATTTTAATACAATTTTATTTCATTTTTAAATAGCATAAATACGCCTTTTAACGAAGAATACGTTTTGTAAAAAGGTACCTACCTCACTAGATAGTAATAACCTTTTTGTCACTAGTTCTAAAAGTGACATTTTCCGTTGTGGTTAATCTATGCTGACCGAAGAGGTGGCTCATTCCACTTATTTTACGAACTCGGTTCCAATTCCGAGTTTAATGGTTCCTGAGCATAAAAACAAATATGGACAAAGAACTTTAGAACACATGATTCCTAGTTGTATAAATATGTTACCCGCTGAAATAAAAAAACTGTATTAAAACTAAACAGTTGTTAAACACATTGAAAACTTGGCTAGCTGAAAGAAGCTATTTGTATTAGAAATAAGAAAATATTATTTTATTCATGATTTATTGCTTTCGTTTATGCTTTTATTTTATTCATTTTTTAAATATATTTTTGCAGAAATATTTTAGAATAATATTCTTTATAAATATTTATGTTTTAAGCTTGTTACATATGGTTTTTATATTTTTATTTTATATATATATATACATATTTTTTTAATGTTTTTATTTTACATATTTTGTAACCTTGTCTGTAAATTTGATGTTTTAAATAACAAGCACCCGTTAGACAAACTACAAAAAAGTTGTTTATCGGGACTTTTTGAATTGTATTTTTTTCTGTAGTAAAATTTAAAAAAAAAAAAAACCACATGAACTCGATTCCTCAGACTCGGTCTTTGTTCCTTTCGGTCCGCACAGATCTGCCATTCCAAAAGCAAAAATTGTTCCTATTACACTATTGAATAGGTAATATGAACAATACTTTTCATTTCTGACTCCAATCCAAAACCGTTGCTGTTCCTTGCTTGTTACCTTTTGTAGGTCTACACTGAGCAAATTTGTCTCCACGCAAGTTTGCATCAACTGAGTGGCTAACTTTATCGAGATCATTTTTCAAATGCAAAATTGAGACAGTTAGAGATATTTTAGAAAGAGACTATCGGACTTTATTATTGACAATTTAATTAACAATATGAATACTTAAAAAAATATGTACTTCAGAGATCGTTTCAAGTGAGCGTTCTCAAAAAACTGACAATTGATAAATTGCAAAATTTCTCCTAGCTGTTGTTGTATTGCAATGTATGTGTTCGTGACGTGTGAATGTAGTCAAGTTACAACAGTAGTTTTGTCAAAAACTATACGTTCAACAATGGCTTTGCGTACGGCGCAGTTGGGTTCTTAAGTTTCAACTTCAAACTTGTGACGCGTGCCTTTGGTTTCCTATAACATGACCAAATTACATCATGCGATTTGGGGTTCACTTTGCAGTCTGTATTATTTTGGAGCAAAGCGTGCTAGTCTTTCTAAGCGAGGCAACAGAATTCAATAGGAAGTTGTGTTATGAAATTACTCATAGGTAGGTCAAAATAGCCACACTTATTTGTATGTCACGCCAAGTCTAGTAGTGATATATAGATTGATAGGAAGCCTCCAATATTTCAGTTTATTAGTCACCATTCTTTAGGCGAGTCACTCGGTAAGTTCTGCTTGGTCAGAAAGCACTCCAGCAGGAAGGTGACCAGCTGAATCTGTTGGATGTCCGTGAGCGGAGTGATCCTCTTGTACTTCTTGCAGGACTCCAGCAGCTGCGGGATGTATTTGTCAAAGAGGATGGAGAGGATAGACTTCTCGACAGGTTCCTCTCTCGAGTCCACCCAAGATGCCACATAGCTGGAAATGTATTCATAGAAAAGAGAAATTAACTTATTATAATAAAATTAAAGTACTCGTGCAAAATAGAGTCTGTGGCGACGACAGAGGATAAATCTACATGCTTAACCGTGCTACACTGCAGGGGGACCATTCTAGCTCATAGCACAGACATACATTACGATACCAAAAAGATTGCCATCTGATTTGCAAACCTCATTCCTGGCCTGTCCTTCACTTCAATAAAAACTTTAAATAATGTAATACCCTTTATTATCAATAAGTCACATACAGAAATTCCTATAAAGATTTTACTCACCATTGTAAGTATGAATTAAAATATGTATGTCAAGACATTCGTGACTTGTTCATTCTCAATTATTTGTACAGTCACCACATAAAGCTACACATATTAAAATATGTATGTCAAAACATTAGTTACTTGTTCATTCTCACTTATCGGTACAGTCATCACATAAAGTTTTAAATTGTTTGACAGCATAGCAAGGAGGAGTGTTTGGCAGTCACACGTCAACCAATTCAATGGCGGACTTGGGTATCCAGACAGGAGTTTTACGAGATTAGTATGTGGTTTTATTTCTGATTTATCCTCTTTTTGAGTTTTATTATCTGTTATTCATTTGTAACATGGGGCCCTATTTAAATCCCTTGTTGAGACAATGTATTCGTGTTGGTAGATTTGTGATTACCCACTGATAATGTTGGATCAGTCATTTCTGATTGATCAATCTACTATTAACAAATGTTTCTTAGAGATTTATTCATAAAGTTGCTTAAGAGTCATTATACATACATATATTAACCGCCCGTCCTTTGGGTTATTATTCAAAAAGCAGGTAAAAAAAAGATCGAGTTTTTTTTTCATTAGATTTCGCAATAACAATACGTGTGACTAGTGACGTAGCTTGTATGGAAGAGACGAAAATACCAAAAATTCGGCTGACTTCAAAATATTAAATGAGATGACGCAGGAACAAACTTGACGTATACGAATGTTTTGTGGGTTTTAGGTATAGCTTATTTTGTACCTGAACCTACGGGATACGGCTTGTTGCGTTTGGGCGATAATATAGCGGCCGTATCACGTACGTTCGTATGGATAGGGTGGTTAAATTCAGAAATACACTAGATGTATTCGATATTGTTAAATTTTACATACGAATGAACTTTTACACTTGCAAAATTCTTTTTACTCATTATACATATTAAGTTGATAAAAGAGTTATTGGTAAATAATGAGGTTAGAAAGCGTACATTATTAATAACTTATTCAAAGAATATAAAAATGGTTGACTCACGGGTTCCATCCGAGGTCCTGAGGATTGATGTAGAGGATCCCGGCACGGGAGACGGTGGCCGGAGTGGCTGTTCTCAGGTTGCTTATTTCAAACAGGAGCCTCATTGACTTGGTCAGAGATATACGTTCGTTACTTGCCAGAGTTAGGACCTAAAAATACCAAATACTTACTACGATTTCTTGTAATAGATGCTGTACTCATTTTATGCGATTCGATTCACCATTTGTTATTTATTTATTATACGCCTGCAAGACTTTTATCTTCCCGTTGCCATGGATAATTTTAAATAAAGACCTTATAATTTTGGTGTTTTTGGATTCCTACAAAACACATAATTTTCCATTAAAAAAATACTTTTCAAATACGTAGGAATCATTCCTTGCCACAAATAATATTTCTTGTGCGGTGGAACCATACCAACAGCTCTGCACGTTTTCACGCCACAGTGACTTCCCCGTGGGTAATGCGCGCCATCTCACTCATTCGCGCTCTTACCAAAGCTGCGTGAGGGGATAAGATAATCGGCCGTCGGGCGGCGAGCAGGTATCGAATGTTTGTACATGCGACAAGCAGAAAGTCATTAAAAGTCCGCCCATCAACTGTAGACCATGTTCGTTAATGAATTGAGAGGTTTTTTTATAAAACTAACCATATTATGATAATAAGTATAATCTTCTTATAAAGAATGTCCCGGACGGGCGGTGTGTATTTGTTTGTATACAAATCTACAGTTTTATTCCGAGATTGATGAAATTTTACACACTTGACTTTCAAAATAAGGAGGTCACTATTTACATGAGATTTCTAGAAACCACCCCACCCCCCTTTCCCACCCCCTAAAGCATAACTTTGGTACTTATTGATGAAATTTTGCACACTTAATGTTCAAAATGAGAGGAAAATTACTGGGTAGGAGTAGGGGATGGGGAAGAGGTGGGGTAAGGGTAGGGGTAGGGGTAGGGGTAGGGGTAGGGGTAGGGGTAGGGTAGGGGGCGGGTAGGGGTAGTAGGGGTAGGGGTATTGGTAGGGGTAGAGGTAGGGCTATGGGTAGGGGTAGGAATAGGGGTAGGCGTAGGGGTAGGGGTAGGGGTAGGGGTAGGGGGTAGGAGTAGGGGTGGGGGTAGGGGTAGGGGTAGGGGTAGGGGTAGGAGTAGGGGTAGGGGTAGGGGTAGGGGTAAGGGTAGGGGTAGGGTAGGGGTATGGATTAAAGAAGAAGGAACACATCACAACCTCAAAACTTTCCTCCAAACCAAAATTCATAACCGTTACTTACTTCAGCTAGATTGCAATAAAATTTATGAATAAATTAATAAAATGCCATTAAAATGATAAACAAGTGGGGTAAATGAGTCACCCCTCACGGCAACGCAAGTTTTGTTTTGCATCTTCGTATGCTGAATATAAGTCTAATTTATTTCATACCTTATTATCGTCCATCAGAGTGTTGAGACTTTCAATCCACATGGGATCAATATCCCCATCCAGGATAATCCACTTGGCACCGTCCCCCGACATGTTGGCCATGTCTCTCATGATAACGGAGAACAGACCGTCCTTCCACTCTCTCGTAGCCGGGTTAATGATGCCAAACAGCTCATCGTTCGTCACCGCTTTGGGGTCCAAATCATTATAGTATGGCTTCAGTTTGGCCATCTAAACAGAATAACAAAATATAATATATACAGGCATACCAGAACACTCACAACATTCCTACAATGTGGCAGAACCACATTGTAGGAATGTTGTGGCAGAACCACATTGTAGGAATGTTGTGAGTGCCACAGTGTGAGTGAGTGAGGGCCACAGTGTGAGTGAGTGAGGGCCACAACATTCCTACAATGTGGCAGAACCACATTGTAGGAATGTTGTATTGTGGTGAGAAACGAATTTACGCTCACGATTTAACGGTAAGTTTCATTTCATTTTCGTACATTATAAATAATAAATTTTATATTAAATATTCCACTAGAATATAATATACATAAATTATCCTATCTTGTTAAAAGCATATACAAAATTAGAAGATAGACGTGAAATGATTAACGAACGAATTAACTTTTTTGTTACTAAACTCGAAATTCGACTGTTCCCAACTCCGAAACCTACACGCATACCCACAAGAACAACCTGGCAAAATACACTATTCCACTGCAGTATACCTAAACACAGCTACATTGTCCATTCCCCGATACAGCGATTTCACACTATGGGAAACTAATATTTAGTTTTTTTTTTTAATTTTCAATGAACCTAAACCCTTACATATAGAAAGAAAGGGTCTTAGATTAAATTTACTTGAACAATTAATAAACGAATGAATGATCCTAATGTAACATTAATTAATAAAGTAAGGAAAATTACATATTCACCACTTCTCAGTATATTCACATTATCAAAACAATATAACACATTTAAATAAATCAATTAAGAAAACATTATCATTTAAATACGGGGAAACACATTATAAATGTAAAAACCACAGAATAGAGATTAATTATTTTCTAACTAAATCAGTTTTACCCATAATAAATCATTATTTTTAAAAACCCCTCCAAATTAGAATTGGGTGGGAGTGAATAAAATCATATAAATAAGTTGTCACAGTGTGGATTAACCGCAGTTTGAAAATGGCCTTGAACGCCGAAACAGCTGTCACAATAATAAAAACTAAAAATACTTGCAGAACTTAATAATAACATTATTAAATATGATTTACACAATTTTTTTAAAAAATTAAATGGAGTTCTACGAATTAAACACAAAACAATTAATAAATACTTAGGCGATATTGATGTGTTTAACGTTAATTTGGTGAATTTTGTGGACCATATCAAATACTTAATCTAACCGTATTCCTAAACTTTATGTTGTTTTTTTTTTCATAAAAATACCAGATAACTGTATTTTTTTTTTTTTTATAAACAATAATTATTAGCCTGAAACACTCATCCAAATTGAAAAAACCTTCCGAGAAAAGATAAATGTCGCCGACAGGACTCGAACCTGCACCCTTCTGATATCGGGCAGATGCTCTACCGTTGAGCTACGTCGGCTTATCGCAAACCCACCAAGTTAATCAATATATACTAGTGTTTCATTCAATAATTACTGTTTTTTATTATATTTCACCTGTAAACAACCAACTTTATTAGTATGAGGAAGGAAATCCCTCAATAGGTGGCGTCGAGACAAATTATGTCTACATTTTATTGGTGAAAAATGTTTTGACTTGTCAAATATTTATTAATTGATAAACTAAAGTTTTTAAGACAAGATTTTTGTGCATAGCGCAAAGGGTAACAATTATTTTTATAAACAATAATTATTAGCCTGAAACATTCTATTTTTATTTCTTGTATTTTCAACGCATAATTTTTATTTTTATTATATCAATTCTCATGTACTATTTATGTAAAAGCCCTCTGGGCATTAGAATAAATAAATAAATAATAATAATAGAAAATAAATACATTCCAGTGTAATTTTTTCCTGCAATTAATGTTGCGGTTTTGTGCAATAGAATTTCTAAAATTCAATAGACATAAAATACAATAAAACTTCATTATCATTTTATGATTGTATCATAATAAAATGTTTACTTTGCCGAAAAAGGTAAATCCAAGTAGTGTAGTTTTGGGTTTCAACATAATTTAAAGTAGGATCTGTATACAAAACTAATGTAAAACTGGGGGGCGAAATTTTTTAAAATCGTAAATTCTAGGGATTATTTGTATTAGAATGTTTGGAATAAGTTGGGACCGTGGCTTTGTGGCTTTTTGACGTGAATAGCGGGAAAACGTGAAATAGGGATGACATAAAGCCGAAGTTTTACTGTACATAGAAATAGTTTTTGGGATATTAAGTCGTGTTGCGCTTCCTATACTGTATACAAGAGTAAATATCCTAAAAACTATTTCAAGAAAATGGTTTTGGCCGTGAAAACCTGAAAGCATTACTTGGTAAGTTCTGTGGAGACATTTCCATACGCAGGTTTTCCCTGTTCCAGCAAACCCAATGATGAACACAGAGTGTCGAACTGCAAATAACTCCACCAGTTGTACTATCTGAAATCAAAAAATTTTATTAGAATTATTGGTTCATAAGCAATTTTTTTTTCAAGCGCACAAATATTATTCATACACCTGGAAAGTTAATTTCTTGATTAGAATCTTTTAAATTAAAAAAAATGAATGCGAACTACGAATAATAACATTTTCAACAACTTGAGATCCAAGAGTTTACAAAATAATTGTTTTTTATTTTTTATTTAATATGGTTTTTTTTTTTATTTAACATGTTTTTTTTTACAGTAAGTATATAAATAAAACATGATTCATATAGTATAACAAAAACATAATATGCTTAAATAATTAGATCATAACTTAAAACATTGTTGTACAATAGCAGGAAAATACAAATCAGTTGTGTAAAATTAGTAAGTTGTAAATAAAAAGTAGTAAAAGCATTACAGAAAAGAAAAGAAACGCAAGGTTTGTGGATAAAATAAAAAGACAAAAAATCTGATAATAATAACAAATAAAAGACTGTTACAGTAGTTTGAGGTATTTTTTAAATTAATGTTGGAATTCATGTATATTTTCTATAATTTTAAGATTAAAAGGAAGATTGTTAAAAAAAAGTTATTAAGATAGAGGATTTACCTTTAATATGAACCCAGATTCTGGCTGCAGCTTCATATCCACTGCGGCAGCCTGCACCATCTTCTCGAAGCTGGAGTCCCTCTTGCGGGGCACGTCCAGTGCCGGGAACAGGTCCCCAATGAGCCCCATGAACACAGGCACGTCGTCAGTTACTATCTTGGGGATGTTAAAGTCCCTGAGGGCCCGCATCAGGACCTGATCTTCTGGGCGAAGTCTGTCACCTCGCTGGAAATATTTAATCAAATGAAAGTAGGTAAATACTTAAATTGTACAGAAACTTACTGAGGAAACTAAATACGACTATTAACAGGGCACTGAGAAATATGTAGCTTTTATGAGTGGAAAGTTCCAATAGTGGTAGGATATATGAAATGAATGAAGAACATTCATTCATCTTTGATGCTAAGGTCCCGCCTTAACGGGAAGAAGGCTCAGAAAACTGGGAAGTCACGTTGTGGATCTACGAGGTATCGCCAAATGCCCAAAGACCAACCCTAGTGAACTTTATTAACTGTTTTGGTGCTGTGCTCATTTTGCAAGTACGTAAATTAGTATCGACATTTTGTGTTATTAGAAAAAAATATGGTATTCAATAAAAATGCAAAAACTTAAGACAAATAACTAATTTTAATGATTCTTTTTGCAATGAAACAAATAAAGAATGATATCTTATACATCTAATAAAAAAAATACAACTACCAAATATATAAAATGCGTGTCGCTTCACAATTGTGTTTCCCCGAGCAAAGCCCGTGTAGTCCCTTCTTACAGCGGGCGCATATTAGGAAATTTCACTTTCTACTTGCATTATTTTTATTGTTATGGTCAATAACGGCACTCCCATCATTCCTGCCTCCGTTTATCAAATTGAAGACCATTTATCTCGTCACCCGTAATGTCGCTGTCATTTGATATATCGTCTGCAATAGAACTAAGATCCGACATGGTGAAATATATCGATTCAATTTATTATAACAGGATAAACAATAAATATAGTTATCAAGACATAAGCCAACTGCAATACACAGCTCTTAAATGGATCACATACTGTTCCGAGGACTGACACACACACACTAAAGTACACAGCGCCTAAACTGCAGCGCAACATATGTCACTAATGTTCACAGCGTAACACCACTGCACCGCACTCGAACAGTTAAGAAATAAGGGGAAATACAAGACAAACCATGGTAGGCTTATGGCCTGATTGCTTATGGAAACTATCCAAACTGACAACGTTTCAATTGGAAAACATTTCAAATATTTGCCGTAAGCAGTGATTTCCAACCGTTTTGGCTTCGCAACCCTCTAGAATAATAAAAGCGTGTGATTTAAACCTTGAGAGAACCGGCAATGACCAGAACAGACTTGATGGCCCTGAGTCCCCAGTCGTAGTGGTCCTGTTTGGAAAGCAGCTCCCGGCAGAGCGTATAGAGCGTGATAAACTTTCTGGCCAGGATCCGCGCCTCCTGGAAACCCTCTGCCACCAGCATTATCTCGCAGATCAGCTCGAAGTCTGGCACCACCATTGCGCATGGTCTGAAAAATTATGAATGCATAAAAACATGATGTTTAGCGCCCTCGAGGTGAGGATTTTATCACAATGTCATTGAATGTTACATGAGGTTGACCATTTATATCGATGGTCCCGAGGTAAGGTGTTGAATCTGCATTTTGCGAGGTTTACAGGAAAGTAAAAACAAAGTTTGATTTGACTTTCTAAGCCGGATGCATCGTGCAGGATAATTTTAATTTTAAAAAAAAGGAGAATTTAGAGGAAAACTCGACTTTTATTGAATTAATCAGATAATACATTCCATAATTGGACTGTTTAAGATAATAAACTTATGTTGGGACCGTAGATATATTAACAATAATTTAGGTACCTGAAAAGGGATTTAATATTCTCTGGCAGTTCCGTCCTTCCGGCATATCCCGGATTCATTGTGATGAAGATGCCCACTGTTGGCTTCAGAACAATATTATCTCCCATGAAGTCAAACGTCACCTTCTTGTTCTTGATGGCATCCTGGATGCTCTTGACTTGGACAGAGACCACTGACAGAACTTCCACAGAGATTCTGTTGAATTCGTCGAAGCATCCCCACGCTCCTGTTTGGGCCAATCCTGGGACCAAAAAAAATTATAATAATTGGATGATTGTACAGCGATGTTTTTGTGAAAAATCACCTCAAGGGCGCTGTACAATTATTACTTCATATTCTCTATCTCATTATGTACAACCAGATACAGAAAAACATACTTACCTGACAGGTCGCTTCAGATGAACAGTTTTATTAGAAAATTTACACTTAGAGAAGATATCTATTTCCCCTTTTCCCCACCTTCCTCTCCCCCTTCTCCTTCCTCTCCCCAATTTTCAGCCCCACAACATTTCCCAATTGGGAATGCCATAGTCTCACTGACTCCAGATGGTTGGGAGCAGTTTGGGACTCTTGTGCGGTATTCATATAAAAAAATATATATATATAATTTTTACAGTTGCTATTTTATCCTCCCTTTCTATTGATATTACATTTATTAGAAGATTGGTGGCACAAGAAGAGTTGGTATTGGTACAGTGTTGTGTTTGCGTGGACGCATTTGCGCACCGGTGCGTGAAATTTTTTACTTATAATTTTTTTAATTTTTTAAGTGACTTTAGGTAAGTACTAACCGGCTAGCCTAGCTAAGCAATTTAAGTGTGCATTTTTTACATTTATGGATATGATTTTCTGAAAAGATGAGTTTTAAGCTAAGATCTATAATATATAATATAGTTCCACTGGCACCAGGCAAATGTAGCTCTCGTGGAATATCACATTTAAAAAAAAAAACAGTGTTATTACCTTTGTAAATGTTGCCGCAAGACTTGTAGTCCATTTGTTCAGAGCAGTTGAAGACATAAACCATGACACCGAGGGCCCGGCCCAGATCCTTGGTGGTCTCCGTTTTCCCGGTGCCCGCCGGACCTGCAGGCGCGCCGCCCATCACCAGGTGGAGGCTCTGAAATACATGGATCATGGAGTGATTAACACTCTGCTGAATTGAAGGTCAGATTGCTGACAAATTAAATGTTTATATATATACATGTATACTTGAATTTAATACCACGAGAAATTTATTTATTTAATTGTCAGAAACAAACAGCTTTTTAACAAAGATAAATATGTACATAGATGGAAAACAAGGTTAAGTCAAAAAAGTTTCTCGTGCTATAGTTGATTAGAGACAGAAGTTTTATTTTACATTAAACTAAGGAAGAGGAGTACGAAGGAGAAGATAGGATGGGGATAGGAGATGCTCCCAATACATACTGAAATACTTGTGATCGTACTTATTACTTCGGTTCGATATTTCTGAAGATTATTGTTAAGGATGTCGATATTATTAAATTGTAAACAAGCCGAACCTTTTTACTTAGATGCTGTTTTGCTTAGATTGGGAATGTTTTCGGGAATATTCCGCAAAAATAAATACCCGGGAATGTACTCATCACTAAAAGCGACCCACGGGAAATTACACAATGGGCCTATGGCCTGAGTAATTACAGGAGCTTTGTATATTTGCAATGAATGTACACATCTTAGATAAATATGTTTGTACCTGAGTCAATGTTATGTAGCACCTATCCGTCAGAGGAGTGATGACCAGCCTCGGAGTGTTTCCCAGATATTCATACGCATAGCGGAACTGGGCATCACAGATGTTTCCAAAACAGTCATCCTCAAACGCATCCCATCGATGCCTGCAAATTAAATTAGACAAAAATAGAAAATTTAATCATTAACTATATCAGTGACATAACATTAAATCAATCGGCTCTGGACCCGGGGGTTGCAGGTTCAAAAACATGAAGAGGATAAATAAATAAAAACTTGAATTCATATGGTTTTTAATATGAATATTTCATCACAAAGTTAATCTTTTCAAAAATATTAACATGGGTTTAATTACATACAGAAATTTGTGGTTTAATAATCACAGCATTATTAAAAACTATGGGCTCATTACACATACTTAGCTCGTATAGTGTATTATAACTTACTTTAGACTTGTACGAAGTATGTTCAAAAAGTAAGTGTACTGTGACCATAACGGGCTGTGGTTTTTTTTGTTTTTTGAGGGTTGGCAATACTGGAGTGGTAGAGGGGGATCCCCTGACCAGAGCGAGCATCACAGAAACACGGTAGTACATATACTCACGTTATAGTGTCCAGTTGCGTGAAAGATGTAAGTAAGAAATTCTGCCAAGTGAGAGCTGCGTGCTGTGATCCGCTTCCTACTCGCGGAAGTAATAACACCTACCGAAATTTCTTGAGCGACTTGAATTGGAAGTTGAGGATTTTTGAGCTCTATTGTGACTGGAGATGAAACATGGGTGGCTCATTACACGCCTGAGACAAAAAGACAGTCGTTGCAGTGGCATCACACCAATTTCCCATCAGCCAAAAAATTAAAAACCACAATTTCAGGCAAAAAAATCATGGCTTCAGTGTTTCGGCACTGAGAAGGCATCATTTTGGTAGAATTTCTGCCTCAGGGGGAGACCATCAATGCACAATGATATTGTGAGACCCTAAAAAACTTAAAAGAAGAGGAATGCTGGCGGGAGGAGTGTGCTTGTTGCACGACAACACCCATCCTCACACAGCCTTAGCAACCAAAGCGCTCTTTGACTCATTTGGTTGGGATGTTTTGAACTACCCCCCGTATTCCCCTAACTTGGCACCTTCAGAATATCATTTCTTCACCTCCCGGAAGGCACACATGGGTGGAATTAAATTTTCAACCGACATGCAGATGCAGAAAGAGGTTCCGAAGTGGGGGAAGGAGATGGCGGGAGAGTTCTTCGAAGGGGGCATAAAGAAGTTTGTGCCACGGCAATCTTTGAATCTCTGGTTCTGGACGAAATATATCCCACGCTAATAGAGATAATTATTTATTACTTTTTTAAAACTATTTTTAAAACTATATATTGGAGGCATTTGCAAAAAGTAAACAAAAAAGCTTTTGATAAAGTATCTCACAAAGTACTGATCCAGAAACTTCATACCCTAGGAATCAGAGGAAATATTTTAAATTGGTTAAGTAGTTACATATCAGAGAACCTTGTTTGTCAATCTTTTTTTATATCCAAATCGTTTTCCGCTATTAGTGGAGTACCGCAAGGTAGTCACCTTGGTCTGGTGTTATTTCTTGTTTTTATAAACAACATAGTCAACGGCTTTATCCGGCATTTCGGGCTTTTGTCATAAGTACTTTACAAACATCACAATTTCCTTAAATCAGTTAATTTAATAGCACTATTATGCGACAAATAATTCACTAATAATGTTTAAAGTCAATACTTATGATAATAGCGAGTTTTCCTTTTGTTAAAACTACCCAAATATTGATATCTGACAGCTGAAATCTAAGAGAACCGGAACCACAGTTAAAAGCCTGTAAGCCTAAGGATAAGAACAATGCATTATCCTTAAAAAGAACAGGAATCAGGCCCCTGGTACTACCCAAGCTCCTCTTCCCCTTATTCTTCCTATTCCCCACTTCTTCTAGCCTCACAACATTCCCTTAAATAGAATACATACTGTATTTCATTTCTGTGGCAAGTTGAAATTCTTACAATGTGTCGTATCTTACGATTTTTTTTTAAATTTAAGCGACTCTTTTCAAAGGATTAAATCCTTTGGTGCTTTCAAAATGGTTTATTTTCCATGTGGTTAAGTAGTTATTATAATTTAGATTTCATTACCGCAGTTGACTTTGCCACATGAAAGCATTGGACGACTCCACCTTGGCCGCAATCATCTTAGCCACCACGTCCCGGGAGTGCACATCGATGGTGCAGATGGTCATGATCTTCTGTCTGTCTCCGGGGGACAGGTCACCCAGCAGCCAGGCGATGAGGGCGTTCAGCTGTATGATCTGCCGCTTTTGGTATTCCTTCAACGCATTCTCATAACCTATAAATAAAGAATGAATCCATATACATATAGTATGTACTGGCGTGCACAGAGTTTTTAATCAGGATAGACAGTAGGAAAAACAGTGCATTAATTGACATTAAGAATGGCCGATGTTTGTTGGGATCACCTGCCACATCAAATATCCAAATAACCGCTTCATTTATGCAGATTACAAGCCAATTACTGAATATATAAAATGTTAATATTTTATAATTTCTTCAAATGTTTGGTAACTTTGTGGCATCATTATTAATTATATAAATTAAAAATATACTTTGTATTTACCACTTTAATTAAAATATATAAATATTTCTCTACATGTTTCGATAGCAATGCTATCATCTTCAGGAATATTCATATTAATATTAATATTAATATTAATATTTATTCATATTAATATTCTTGAGTATTCATTTATTCCTGAAGATGATAGCATTGCTATCGAAACATGTAGAGAAATATTTATATATTTTAATTAAAGTGGTAAATACAAAGTATATTTTTAATTTATATAATTGTTAATATTTTATTTGACCGCAACATAAGACAACATATTATTATGATAATTATTTCGTTGGTATAGTTGTAATAATCAATACAGGTACCAACAGATGGCACTGGTTGCCACATTTGTAATTTGTACCGATAGGCACGGCCTTTTGCGGCACTAACACAAATGAGTTTTCTCTTGAACTAGGTTTTGCCTATTGCAGTCCTGCAATTGGTTTGTATTGCAAAGTCAACTGCGACCGACTGCTTTGTAGGGAGGTGCGCACCCGATTTGACCCACTCTGAGCCTTACTGTCTTCGAAAGTCGATACGCTTAAGGTGTTTTTTACCATGACAACGCGTTCCTGGTCCAATTTAGACTGGAAATCAACCTTATTGTGTTCGAAATCAAAGGGTCTTAAGGTCGATTTTTGCTCGGATTACTCCTTATTGTGTAGGGAATTAAGGGGGTGTAAGGGCGATTTATCCCTGCATACCCCGCACTGAATTTCAAAAGTTACTGTATTACTATTTATATGTGCATTTTTTTGTAGAATACCGTCAACATTTGAATATGACATTTTGCATACTCAGGTTTCTGGATTATAATAGGATCGGTGGGCCGCGTGCGCGGCGCCGTGATTCGCAGCTGGAACGTTTTTTTTAAAGTATAGATTGATATCTTGCAATATTTTAATATTATTTCCTTTTATGTGAGTTAGGTGGGATAGACAGTGCTTATATGCCTGGGTGGAATGCACTCCTTTGTATGTATATTTTTTTCAGCGATGTAAAACGGTTAGAAATCGCTACATTGCCATCATAGTATTAAAACTCCTTGCCTTCTTCCAGTTTCCCGAAGGCCTGGTTAGTCTCCATGGTCCACCAGACCTGCGTGGCCACCAGCGCTACCTGCGCAGCCCAGTCAAAGAGCCACTGGTCTCTTGGCTTCTTCTCGTATGCGCTCACCGCCCGGTTCAGCAGCTCCTGCAACGTCTCTGTCATGCAGTCCGTCAGGCGGTTCAGCCAGACTTCTACCTGACAAATTAAATATTAATGAGTTTACTGTAACAGGTTAGGGTAGGTACAATGTTGTTATCGAGCTAGAATAACAGAAGCCACTGCGTCAAAAGGCTCGGCTGTCCGACCGTCCTTTCCTTAACTCAAGCCCATTGTTCGATCCCTTCCCACTTGTTTTCTTAAAAACAGCGGGCAAGTCGGATATGTGTGGAGGCAGCTTTAGTCATACATACCTTTTATTTGGGAAGTATGTTTATGAGAGATGAAAAGGATATTAAAAGAAGGGTTAAAGCTGTAGAAATGAGATCTCTGAGGCGAATGTGTGGTAAAACCACGTATGATTGTGTGAAAAATGTTGAGATCCGCAAAGAATTCAAAGCTGATGTAAGCGTAATGAGGAAAATTAAAAAAGGGATACTTAGATGTTGTGTAGAACGAATGAACGAAGAAAGGAGTGTAAGGAGAATATGTGACGCGAATGTGAATGGAAGAAGCCGGGGGTGCCCGAGGAAGACATGGCACGATCAAGTACTTGAAGTACCTTTGTGTAAAACTAGGCTTGCACAGAGACATGCTTTTTTTATTGCTCCTATAATTTTTAATTTTCTATCTACATAATGTAAGTGTCCAAACATATTATCTTTAAACACATACAAAAACGAAATAAAAAACTGGATTAAAACCAAAGATATCAACCTTTTCCTGCTATAACTATATATTTTCCCTACTTTTCTTTCTTTGTTTTTCGATTTGTTTTCTTATTTAACTTAAAATCTTTTATTTAACTTACCTTCAACATCCATGTATTAATACAAATAAACTAATATACTGCGACTAACTGATATCAGGTATACCCACGCACTGGCCTTGCCTATGTGGGATTTTTTGTTTTATATATATTACACATAGGTTGTTCAGATGTATTTATAATTTAATGTTAAAAAAAAAAAAATGTTTATAATCATTGTACCTCGTTTGTGTGAAAAAAAAGTGAATCAAACAAATACTTGATTCGGGCCATGTCAGAGTCAGAACAACAGGAGCGTGTGTATGACACGATGTATGAATGTGAATGAAGCAAGAAGTGTGTGCGCCAAGACCGTGTTGTTTGACAGTCCGTCCTCTCTGCCTACACCTGCGAAGAAACAGCATGAGAGTTAGTTAGTTTTACCTTTCCGGAGCAATCGCAGTGGTTTTTGAACTCAATGTGTTCTTCATTTTCTTTGGATATCATTTCAAATGCCTTGGTGCCGATAATTTTCCCATTGTCGTCTTTGGGGAACACCAGCTTCGCTATGTTGTCATATAGCTTTATCAAATGCTTGCACACTAATTTAGGAGTGTTGCCATTAGAAAGAATGTCTAAAATAAAATCACATTATCAATAAATTATTTCATTTTGTTTTTACAGAATAAGGAACTCCAGTCCATTTTTTTAAATTATTTGAATCAATAATGATGTTCTAATGAAAATACCAATATACACATATTTTTCCAAAGTTAGTTAAAATAATTTTCAGTTTCAATTTTTCAAAGCCCGCCAAAACGCTTCAAATCTATGGCCAGTCTGTTTTGAGGTTAGAATGTCAAATGTCAAAACAAGGATGAGCTTTACTGTACATAATTTTATATTCTATTCATAGTAAACCATAACTAAACACAAGTAAAAAAATGATGTACCTTTTTAGAAACTTTAACTCGAATAATAATAAAAGTATTTAACATTAACATTATCATAATATCCGTATTGATAATTGGTTTGCTCGTGAATATTCTTATGTCTTTCATTAATAATAGTTTTTTTTATATTGAACAACGATTATATAGTTTAAAGTTACAAAAATCAAGTTTAAATTTCGCTAAAACTAAAAAAAATATTTAAAATAAAAAACAAAATCCAGAAATAAAAATTTCCATACAAATCTAAAACCAGAATACCCGCAGCCGAGAACCGTGATATCAGATGTCAAGAATGCAATAGTACCAACATAACAGGGTGTTTTGATGGGATGATTTTTTATTAATTAATTTATAAATTCTACATATTATTATATATAATGAAGCTTATATTCTGAATCGGCGTTAGCTGCTCTATATGATTTTTTTTAAAACTATGTAATATTTTTCTCTGGAGTTCTTTGTTAATGATGATTTAAACCAAAATAGTGAAACGTACCAAGTAAATCAGCTGAAGAAACAAAGTAAAAGCGTGGATATGCCAGGCGCTTTGTCTCCAAATAGTTATTCAGGGCCTTTTCACATAGGACCAATCCCCCATACAAGAAATCCAATCTCTCATACAAACCAGCCTGATTGGTGGCCTCGATTACATTAGGGATGGGGGCTATTTCAATCACCATTTCCTGTAACATTTAGAATACATATACACAGATGAATTCATAAAGATTCATTTTTTCCCATATGACTGCACACATGCATGAATGCATTAATTTGAGAATTTTATGCCTGAAGGCAAGTAAAAATTTGTTCAAATGCTGAAACGGGCCGAGAATCGGTAATTAACGCGGACCATTCAAAGGTAAAAAATGGCACCAATCGTCAATCAAGTATGCTGGGGGTAGCTTAATGGCAGGTTTTATAACCATCCCTTCATAACGCTTGACACCATTTTTAACTAAAATTTGAGCTACCACCCGATTTTGCCGTTTTATAAACGTTTCTAAAAAGGTACATAATTTTATTACTTATGTTTAGGTATGGTTTACCATGAATATAATATAAAATTATCTACGGTAAAACTCATCCTTGTTTTGACATTTGACATTCTAACTTCAAAACTGATCAAAACCGACCAGCCATAGATTTGGAACATTTTGACAGCCTTTGAAAAATTGAAACTTTGAAAATTATTTTAAACACGTAAACTAAGTTCTAGACTGGAGTTCCTTATTGCATTTTTGCCTGTCAGTATGAAGCTAATGGTTTATGCAACCTAGTAAACATGGAATATGTCAAAAATGTGTACAAAACTGTTTGTTTTCCCAATAAAAGTTAAATAAAAAAAATTAAGTAATGAATATCCGTTAGGGCAATTATAATATGCAGTAAATATTCTACTCCCTGAAAAATATTAAATAATTTCACACACAATACCAAGGGGGCAATATTTAGAATATTTGAAACAAATGGTTTCTTTTCGATTTAGATGCCGCCATGAAAATGTATTTAACACATAACGTAGCATTTTAGTTGAAAACCAAAGACAAATAGATAATAATTTACTTTAAAAAGCTCATCAATTTCATCGAATCTCTTAGAATCCTTAGGCAGCTGATTCCTGATGTCCTCCGAGCCCACAAAGATACTCTCCAAGTACAGCCACTTTCTCTGCACCTCGAACCACATGTTGATGACCTGGTCAGCGTTGGACAGCTTCTTCTGCCACTCTGAGACATCACTCTCAAAGTGGCCGATGAACTTGGAGGCCATCATGTTCTGAACCTGAGTCTGAAAGTTATGAATTATGATTGTAACATTATTTTAAAGAAGTGTAATAAAATTTATAGTACCTACAGAACTTTTTACTATGTATGACTCATAAAAGGGAATAAGTCGGTTACCCACCGTCAGAATCAAACTCGGCCTGTCCGACTGCTAGTTGAGTGTCCTACCACCAAGCTATCAACTAGGTACCTCTAGTAACCCCAAACGAGAGTTTTGTACACATACTCTATAATTTAGGTAATCCTATAAAAATTATTCGGTAAATGATATGCTTTAAAAAAAATAACTTGTTACTATTTTTTAAGATATTAAATAATATCTATCAAATTCCATGAAATAATTCTCCCCCCCCCCCGACCCTCCACCGCTCGAATCTCCACTACTTTTTTTTAATATTTTCACGAACTAGCCATGAGTGCAGTCGCAAAAGGAAGGTGCATTTTACTGGAAAGGGCTACAATAATTATATTTGAGTCACGCTCCCTTTCATACTAATTCTTTTACCTTTTGAATTATTTAATGATTGACTGCTGGATAAAGATGGGCAATGTCTGGTTAAATCGGTATTAACTAATATCTGAGTGTTACTGGAAACGGCAGTCACGGTCGCTTCGCAATTTTATAGGGGACCCTAGTGACCCCTCTTCGGAACCTATGTAAAATTTTTACCTTCAGGTAGGTAAAGGTTAAAAAGATATTTTTTCAAATAATATTTCATTTTTGTTCTTTTTATGCTATTTTTATTATTTTTTGTTCTTTATTTAGATACAGGAAGGTTGAAGTTTCTGGCTATTTTAATCTGCTTTTCAAACATTGCAAAAGTCATCTGAAATAACATTTCACTTCTTAACCCTTTGAACCCTAAGGCATTCATTGTATTAGCACCATATCCCTGAGCTCCTGAGCAATTTTTGAACAAAAAATAATATCTGACTAAAATGCAATTTTGATAAAAAATTAGTTGTCAATAAGAAAACTATTTTTTAGTTCATAATAATTGCAATCTTCCAGTAGCAAAAAAAAAAATAGGACTTTAGGATATTTGCCTCGCCAAATCAGGCCGGTTTACCGGCCTATACGGTTCAAAGGGTTAAGGGTGATGTCTCATCATTGCGACAGAGAATTTTTTCCACTCTGTAATGAGGTACACAATATAACTATGGTTTAACAGACATATTTTTCAATTGATTTCAACCATTTACCTGCGAGCTCAGAGTCAAGGATCTTCCGCCTGTGCCACAGAGAGCATCGATATTTATTCACTGATGTACTTACTTGATTATCCTCCAAAGTTTCAATCAACTCTTCACTAGCTTTCGGCATTTTCAATTTCGTTCTCTCATGTTCCTCGTATTCGAACTCCATGTTACTCCAAGTTACCTGTAACTCTCTGTGGGATATACAAAAAAAAAATCAAAATACTGAAAAATTATAGAATAAATCTATGCTAACCACTGAACAGACAAAAAAATTCCTGGAAGCGTGTTTACCGATATGAAAGAAAACTGGCGTCACCAATATAAGTAAACTTTTCGACCCCATGGCCCCAGATAGGTAAATGAAATTGATTATTCGTTCATGAAAGAATTTCGACATTCAAAAAAGTTTGATCACGCGAGTTACAAAGGTTTAATAATTAGAAACATTTAAGACGGAGAGGGATCACTTCAATTCGAAATAATAATTTTTTTAAGGAGAAAAATATTTATTACATATTTTTTTTAATTTACATAGGCTATTTATTGCGTGATAATATTATCATTACTATGAATTAATAAATAATTCCTCTCCGCCTTAATACGGAATTTCCACAAACTATGGATATCTTTATAAATGTGTGGAATCGCTAAATTGATATTTTCATTAATAATAAGGAACGCCAGTACAATTTTTTTTATCAATAATGACGTTCAAACTTAAATACCAGTATATTTCTTTATTTTTTCTAAAGTTTGTTTTCAAAGTTAAAATAATTTTTTATTCATTGTAAACCATAATAATGTACCTTTTTAGACACTTCAACATAAAGAATAATAATAATATTGAGCATTAACATTATCATAATATACATATTGATAATTAGTTTGCTTGAGAATACTCTAATTTCCTTCACCAACAATAGTTTTTTTATTTATTTTTATATTGAACAACAATTATAGAGCTTAAAGTCACCCAAATTAAGTTTAAATATATTTAAAATATATTATTATCATACTCTAAATACAAAACAAAATCAAAAAATAAAAATGTTCATACTAATACAAAAACAAAATGTGCATGTGACGTCAGATGTTCCAAATACAATGGTACCAACATAACAAGGTGTTTTGATGAGATAATTTTTTTTTCACTTTTAAATAACGATTTATAAATTCTACGTATAACTATATATGTTAAAAGTTATATACTCAGAATTGGCGTTTGCTGATCTATATGAGTACATATTTTTAAAGCTATTATATTTTTCACCAGAGTTCCTTATTATTGATTTAAAAAACTATCTAAAACCGCACATTCTAAAACGGTTCAAACTGGCTGCAAAATCATTATGATGTACATAACATCACTGGCTGGTAAGACGGATGTAACGGCATTAATCGACGTAACGTCAACAACACCATATTCACGAACAAAAACGAACATGTCATTATGGCAGCATACAAAAATGGCACATTTTAAATAGCCATGATAGAAAATTTATTTGTAAACATAAAAATAAAATAAAAATACCAGTCATAATTTTTTTCTTATTTTTTATAGAAAATGATAAAACCCTATTGATATTTCATGTACTTAATCATTAAATTCGGCAGATAAAGAAAGTGGGAAATCTTCAATCAACAAGTTCAATTCTGAGCTGTGGAAACATTTGTTTTGGCGTATGTGAGTTGAGGAAATATTCTAAGCTTACTTCAAAGTTTTCTCCATGGCGGCTTCCTTGATGGACTTATCCACAATATTCTTCACCTCATCCTCAAACTTGTGCAAGTTGAGCGAGAGCAACTCCGCTAGGGTGGTATCATTTTCCATTTGAATCTTTACCTAAAATTTTCAGTTTAACTTAAAGCATCCAATAAAGTCACAATTATAGTTTTTCTTTACTTTATTTTTACTACGAAATACTTCTTTTTTCTGCTCCCGACTTTCTGGAGCCAGTGGGATTATGGTATCCCCAATTGGGGCAAGTTGTGAGGTTGAAGGGAGAGAGGAGGGGAAGTACTTGGCTATTCAAATCTGATCACCAAATACTGCTATAGCCACTTGAATCAACGTTTCGATACTGAATAATGTTCTTTCGCTGGCGATGCAGTGAGTATTTATATTAAAATAAGGGAAAAATAATAATAAGAAAAAAATAGATAGTTCAACAGAATTGTACTCCTCTTTGTAATTTTGTCACCCTATCACATTATTGTTATTTTAAATTGGATAACATTCAATAATTTGTTAATAGAATTAATAATATAAACACTATAAAGGTAAAACTCACCATTCGGGCTGCTTCAATGTCATTATTGGCTCTCTAATTAATTTGCAAGAAGCGTTCATAGAAAATATGAAAATGTTTATCATCATACACATTGACATGATAAGTAAATGACATAGCGGAAATGAAAACACAATTTTGGCATTTCAATGATATATTTATAGGTATAAAAATAGTACAAAAGCGAAAATCAGCGCTCCTGGGTCTAAGAAGCGTATCTCACTTTTGCAATTTTTACAGAGCAGTACAAAAAAAAGTTAGGTTACAATGATACAAGCTACTATTTTTATGTCAACTTTGAGGATAGGTACTATTATTGATAATTAACCTCTGGTGTGCCACGTTTCCGCCAAATACAAACCCCCTAGTGTACCGGCCATCAAATGGAGTGTTGCGCAGCACGTGCTAACTGACAGTAATTTCGTAATTACTCGCTGTTATTTTGCAAAATGATGTTTTTTTAATTATACTGTCTTACTAGATAATGTGTTTACATATTTAACAAAATTGTTCGTATATAGCATGAGTAGTTTCCCCAGAATTGCTGCTAATATTCAGAGAAATGATTCTTTTCTCCCACATTCTATATTTAAAAAAAATAAATAAATAAAGAAATTCAAAGATATTTTTACGACTTTATTATATTTTTATAAAGCTAAGTAAGTCTCCTTCACAATGAAAATATAATTATGTGATGTTTTGCCCAAATAAATATAGTAATATACACTTTTTCAGAGATAAAATAAATATGTTTGGACGTGATGAAACGACAAAATAGAAGAATATTAAGTTATATTATTTCCAAGTGAATAAAATATATTTTAGTTTAAAAATGAGGTGAGTCTGGTACGCTGCTAGAGAATGTCGCGCCGGCATCGCTGGCACACGGTTAATAAACTATAACAATAATTTTTATGTGGCAAACAATATTAAGTGTAATGTGTAGATGCGTTCCTTTGACCCATGATTTAAATCGTTTGACACAAAATATAGCTGTCCCTTATGGCCGTTCTTCCCCACACTACTGAGCAACCGTTGAGCTGAACTGTTCAAATGCACAAATATGCTCTTCCCAACGAAATTCTAAATCAAATTTACGATTAATTTAGGATATCAATTTTTGTGGATGTTCCACTCAACAGAGGACTAGTTATAAAAAGTGTCAAGGTGAAAAAATATTAACGAAATGTGATAATTCATTATTGATTTGTGATATATTTTATGCGATTCAAATATTGAGTGACAAAGATTTATTTCCATTTTCGAATGTCAAAACATGTTTTTTTCTATGTTTTAAATAAAACTTAAAAGAACCTAACCTATTTTATTTATTATAAGCTACGTTTTGTCAAATGTATGAAACGAAATGTACTTTCGTGACATTTGATGTCATTTTACTGTCTATAAAAGTGGGCGGGCACTATTTTATTGTCTATGAAAGTGGGCGGGCACCTTCATTGACACTTAACTGATCGGTGCCTCAGATTGATCATTCGAAAACTTGGGAAGAACGGCCGTTAGTTTGGTGAAAACAGTTGTTAGCGTACAAATTCAATTAAAATTACTCTCAGAATGTTTCAAACTATATTTTTAAATCTTTTATTCAAGACAATAAATTTACTAGCTTTACTGTATGGGTTTGTCCAATACATATTTATTTGGATTGAAAAATATGGAACAAACATTACAGTACATTTTTATAGTTAAATAGATATTTCAAAGCTCCATAGCTCTTGACGGAAACGTCATTGTGAGCTCAAAAATACTGTTGTCCTCTAAATTCTTAACAGAAAAAGTTGTGGAAATTTAATGATGCCAGAGCTCATCCTTCAAGAGTTTTTGCTGAGACAAGCAAGATCAAACAGATTTTTTGATTTATAGTTAAGAGTGTGCCCATCACTAATGTCAAGTCTTGTGGGTTACGAAAACATTAGTTAAAATATTCACAAAAGATGTACGGAAACTCATTGCTCTTTTGCGAAACAATTTTCTTATACTGGAAGCATTTATATTCGGCTTCGTCTTTGCAATCTTCCAAATCAAAAGAACAACTATTACCATTTGCTTTTGGCAACATTTGAGCGGCCATGTTTCTGTTGGCCATAGACAAGCTATCTTTTTTATTTGCATTTGGTTTAGATGATTTGATGAGATGGGTTTTGGATGGATGATGGAGGGGGTTGAAGCTAGCGGCGTGGGGTGTGTTGTGACTGCCGGTGATCCCAACGAAAGTGCGAGGTGCAGATGAATGGAAGTAGAAGGATGATTCGCCCGTCTTTGGTTCCTCTTTGGGCTTCATGATTAATTTCTAAACACAAATAAGTCATGTATTGAGAATTTACAATACATATTTATACAACATTGAGAGAAAATTTCATGGTTGCCATTTTTTATGGCTTCTTTGATTTGTGGTGCTTCTGTTGAAACTTTGTAAATCATTTGTGAGTCACTTATGCCAGTGCTTCTCAAACTTTTCCAGATAACGGTAAATTTGAAACATAATCACTCTTCCCAAAATTGTTTTTTAGTAGATGCTTCAGGACTCCTGGTTTGAGAAGCACTAGTTAATGTGGTTGGCACTTGTCGTGGAACTCGAAAAACAGTTATAATAAATAATATTTATTTTACATATAAAAAAATTTATGGAAATATTGGTGACCGAATAATTCAACACGCATATAAATCAGCACACTTTTAAAAGTGATATAAAGTTATTAAAAGTACAAAAAAAAACTAACCCGAAAACATAACCTAACCTAAACTATTAAATAATTTTAAAAAAAATATATTAGGTTGGATTAGATTAGGTTTTCGGGATTAGCGATGGGTCATGACTCATTTTGTTAAGACCGGGAGTCACGGTACCAACTCAATTTTTTCGTACGACTCAAAAGTATGACTCATTTGAACGACGGCTCATTTAAGAACAGGCACATATTAAGAGCCGACTCCCAGTTCATGAGCTCATACCCCAGTTCATACAACTCCCAGCTCCTACGGCTCCCAGCATATAGGTGTAGGTACAAAACGTTCAGATGCCAGACTGTCAAGCGCCGTTCACGTACTATATAGTACCTATACACGAGTAAATATGGTAATTATATTATTTATATTCTTATCTCTACACACGAATGTGTAAACCCTTGAAAACAAATGCTTTAATATGGGTCATGTTGCCAAATATTAATTGCAAGTGCCGCGGCCGTGGGCATAATTTAGCCGTGTAGAAGTTACATACGTATACAATGATTTTATATAAACAAATTAGAACAAAGGAACTTATTTAAAGATGCGTCATCATAGAAATGCGTAAGAATTCTATTGAACATCTGAGATATGTTTATCTTTTTAGATAAATAAACAATCTTTCTTAAGTGGTTCCAAGGCTTGTCAAAAAGAGTCACAGTTCAATTGAGCCGTGGTACGGTTTACCAGGAGTCATACAAAAGCCGGCACAAAAGAACGGCTCGTTCATGAACGACTCATCACTATTTGAGATAGTTTTTTCGTACTTTTAATGCCTGTATCACTTTAAAAAGTGTGCCGATTCATACATGTGTTGAATTATCACGGAACCGGAAATATTTACAACGATTTGGCTAAAATTATCAGACCATTATTAGAAATTAATTTAAATAGAACACGGATTAATTACGGGGAAAAACAAGAAATCTTAGTCTAGTGCTCTTTCCTATCAGAGGTTGGCCATCATCAGGACTATCTTCACCCTGCAGAACTGCAGACTGCTACCAGAAACAGCCGGCTTTTTCTGCTGGCCTCTGTGTTTCCTCCATTCTACAACATGGGTCTCTTCAAGACCCAAGTTCACTCCTTCCTATCCTCTAAAAGACCCTCCACACAGCATCCCCAAAGATGATAAATGTCTCGAGGGAAATTATTTCCCCGTATTATGCCACCGTAAAAAAAAACAACTCGGTGAAATTGCACTCGTAGCAGAGTCATGAGGTGTGGTAGCTTCCTCTACTGCATTGATGCACAACCTCTTTAATTATTCAGTTCATATTACTTGTTATCTTGTGTTCATATTTATATTTTATAAATTTAATCATAAGCTTTTTTTTATAACCGTTGTACAAATAAATCAACTCCTGTTAACCATTGGGGAGTCGCTTCATTAACCACAGATCCTAACACACGCCCCGTTGGTTAATGCGTTATATTAAATATAAGTACACTCAACTTATACGAATCCATCAACACGTAATTCCCAAATACGTTGATTTCTAAAATGGTGACCCCAACGTGATTAAAAATTGTGGTCCAATAATCTTAGCCTAAATCGTAAATCCCGTGGTGAAATGCATTCCATGAGCATTTAGCAATATTTAATATTTAATTTTAAATATATTACATTCTAACATTGATAAGCAGATCAATAAATCAGTCCATTTATTATTTTTTTATAGAAGAAATGTTTGGACTTGTGAAAAACATTTTTAATGGGTTTAAAATAACCAGTTACAGTAAAACAAAATAGTCTTAGGTAAAGATAAAATAAATTCACATACTTTGGTGGCGTGCATCAACTCTATCCAATGGCGGTCTCTGATGGCAGGATTCTGAAGTTCTGTGACCGCCCTCAGGGATGTTAGGAGATTCTTTATTACAGACTCAATCGCCACATATGTCTCCCTAAAAATGCAAAACAGAATTTTCATTACTTTTACAAAAATCATAATTTACAAGTCTATATATATAAAAATCAATGTAAGCTTGTTTGTTTGTCCTCGATGTTCTCGAAAATTACCCTACCGGTTTCGCTGAAAATAGTACAGTTTGTTTTTATTAGTGCCGGGAAGGTTTAGAGAGTAGTTTGAATGAAATTCAATATGTAAAACTGTTGCTATAAGGTTTTAAAATTAGTATGAAAAACATTGAACCCGCCATGTTTTGTTTAGGTTAGCCCATAGATATAACACTCTAGTAAGCCACAGATTGCATATTCAAAAGAAGAAGGTTTTTTGGGTAGAATATTTTCAAAATGGAAAACACGAGTAGGTACCTACTTAAGAACTTTATGATTAAGATATACTCGTATTTTGAAAAAATAAAGGTTTGGAATGAAATAAAATATTCAAATGAATGTTTCTTTATTTGGAGATAGTTACTTTCGCTGTCAAATCAATTATGGCACCCCAATGACAAGAAAGAATTCACAACTTCGTAAATTTATTAAAAAAAAAATTTAAATCCCGAGCAAGGCCGGGTACACATCAGCTAGTTGTGTTATAAATTAATGTCTACTTTAAGTAATTCTTTTATTAAAATTTGAATTTAATCACAAAAAAAACTCTTTCAACAAATTCTTCACAATAAATCGGTGGTGTTTGGGAACAGCATGATAAGTGCAAAAGGTATGTTAATATCGGTGGCTTAGAGATAAAATGTAGTAACTACAAAACAAACTTTATAGTTATGATTATATTCTTGTTAATAGAAATAATGCCTCAAGTTTTGGTGTCGCTAATCTACGACTCCACTGTACCGGCCATTTACGGATGGAGCCGGCTATCAAGCCGTGTAATACTTTACTCGCAAGAATTTACTCAAGGAACAGTTCCCAAAATTATGTCATTAGTATCGATAATTATCTGGAACAAATTCGGCGCCTGCTTAAACTCGATGGACAGTATCCTCAATATGTTTAATTTGAGCATATGGAACATGAGATAATACAGCCCAAATTGGAAAAAGGTATCGAAAGGAACTTACACAGATTCTTAGAGTAACAATATTATTACTCTAAGCACAGATTACAGCTCCTTTGCTTCCGTGAATCTCCCGTATAATCACTTCAATATGTCACCTCCGCTCGATCCGAGGTTTCAACTGTAACTAGCTTTCGGCGGGTGGTTATTTCCAAGGAGAGATTAAGATTAATTAGAGGTGGGTAGGAAGGGATTTGATATTGAGGCTTACTATTCATCGTTATTAAGCAAGTACCTACTCGTATCCCTTATTAATATGGCATGAACAAGTACCAAAAATACTATGTTAAACTTAACATTTGCATTTTTTGTAAAAGTTTCACAAAATCATGTGATTTTTTCAACTAACTAACCATCAAGCCATTTCTGCAGGGGTAGGCAGAGAGGATAGACTGCCCAACTGTGTCTTGGTGCATACTCCCTGCTATATTCACATATAGGTACATACTCCTCTGTTATACTATCTTAACATGACCAGACTCAAGTATTTGATTCACTTGATCGCGCCATTGGCCTTGCATTCTGTTTGATTACACTATTTTTTTAAAATGGTTGATGAACTGTCAATCATTGTTAATTATGTTAACTTACCAATTCCTCATCTCCTTATCGAGAGCCCGCAGGTCCTTGGTGAACCTCTTACACTCCATGTCCATACCCTCCGCATCTATCTTCTTCCAGGAGGTCTTCTTCCAATCCTCGATGGCCCACTGAACCAGATAATAGTAGTCCCAGAGTTGCTGAAAATAAAAATTGATATCTTAACAAAGCAGAAAATGTGTTGTCAGATGTCTGTAGTCTGAGTCAGCAGAAACTCTCAAAAAGAAAGTCCTGGCATCATTATATGCAAACTATTTTCAGTTCATCGTGAACTATGGAGCTATGAAATATAACTAAAAAAATAAGATAAGACACCTAATTATTCAATTAAAATCTTCGGCAAAGCCAGGTACTAAAACTAGTGATGAATGGACCAGTCATAATTAAAATATTTTTTTTATGAATTTGTTTTTAAATATGTAAATACTTATTGTGATGACTACACATCCTGGGTAAATGTGTGTAGTTTCCAATATCTCTGGGATTCATGAGGTGGAATAACAAGTCGATGTGGCGGTAGCTATAGTATAATTAATGGTCGCAATGTTGCAAGGTGAGTCTTAAGGAACGAAGAAGGATGAGACAACCATTCATTCGCTTATATAATCCGCTGAGTCATGCTATCTCTTTCATACTCGATTTTCCCTTTCATACCCTTGGACATACATTCACCACGCTTATGTATATTATTATTTATTTATTTGTAAGAAACAAATAGCTTTTAATACAAATATATATAATAAGAAAGTTTAACAAAAGGTAAGCCAACAAAGTTTCTTGTGCTAACAGTGGTTATAATACAAGTGTTTTATTTAATAAGAAAAAAAAATAAAAACCAAGTAAGAGGGAAAGGAGACGAGGAAGAGGAAGATAGGATAAGTATAGGAGATGCTCTCGATACATTTTATACTCGTGCTATAATTTGTGGCCGTACGCATTACTTAAGTTCGATATTTCGAAAAAGTATTTTGTGAAGAATGACGATGCTGTTAAATTGTCCGTAATATTGAGCACAAATACGGAGAATTAGAGAATTTATCCTAAGGTTGGTCCTACATGCAGGCAAATGAAAAAAAATTGTCGGATTGGTCTCGACGGTATGTGAATCTTTATAAAGTTGATGAGCTCTGGCGAGTCCAGGCCATTATTCATAATTTAAAAAATAAGATTCGATCAAATATTAAACATTGTGTTTGAAGCATGATGAAGTTATGGAATTTAAAATATTCGGTATTATTTGCGAAGTGTAATTTAATTTATAATTTATATGCTTAAAGAATTTACATTGAATCCTTTCGATTCTTTCAATATGGGCTTGGTATAAAGGTGTCCATATCGGTGTGCAATATTTTCTAAGTGAGGGCAGATATGCGAAGTGTAAAAAGAGTATAGAGTCTTTATGTTGCGAAAAGGTTTTGAAATACGATTATTGTCTAAGCCCTCAGATCATATACAGAGCGCATCAGGACGTAATGAACAAAGTTTAACCAGTGATTCCTAAGATTATTTAGAATATTTTTTTCAATTCAAACAACAACAAAAATCCTTCATCGCAACTGTCCAGTGCCTACCGATTTTGAGTTAAATTTTTTTTTTAATAATTTAAAGTCAACAAAGTCAAAATGCTATGTACATATATACTACTTCAAATAAACCCAGAAATCACTGGTTAAAATTTGTCAAGTCACAGAAAGGACTTACTTTGGCCATTTTCAATTCCTTCCTTGTGCCCTGTATGGACTTGGTGTCGGGGGACGCAATGTCAAACAGTTGGCAGGAATCATCCAAGCATGAGGCCATCTCCTCGAAGTGAACCAGCTCAAAGTGGGTCTTGTCAATCAGCTCGTAAACATCTTCACAATTGATGTAGAAAAACTGAAACATGGTGAAACAAATTGATTTTGAATGGAAGGAGCCAGCGGGTCAATGTATTGCACACTGGACTCTCTTTTTACACGGTAGACACCGCACAGCAAATAATATATAGAGATGCCCTAACACGCAAGAGGTAAAACCAAAGTAAGAGGGGCGGGGGGAAGCTAGGTGTGCCGCCAATTTAACTTAAACACCAACTATGTAAAAAGGTTTGGCTTGTTTACATAAACCGAATAATTAGTTTGACCCTTTTTATAAATGTTTTATAAATTTACTTAAGACAGTCAAAATCAAGCGAAACAAACATTTGTTATAAAATTATTTCCAAGTATATTGGCCAGTAAAGGCCTGCAGCCTTCAATTATTGCATACGCTGTTATCGGACTACCTTTGTCATCATCGCTACTTACCTTCGAGCTGGTGTGCTCATCAAAAACAGTTTTGAGTATTTCTCCCTCGTTGAGAACTTCACCAGCAGTCAATTCAGCAATATGTTCAACCGTAAGCTCTTCAAAGCCTTCTTGAACAATTGCATGTGGCATGGTTCTGGCAATGTCCAACAGAATTCACACAACTGACTGCACTGCAATCTGCAGTCTCGCGATTCCCGCCCACCTGTATCCTAGTCCCCTTCCGCATACCTCTCTGCACATAGTACTGAGTAGCAAGTACACGAAAGGAATGTAGCACCGTGTTATTTCGAAAACGTGTAAAAAAAAAAGAATTCAGTGTACTAGTAAAAATCCCCTCTGACAAACCCTCTTTAATTTGAAGCCGTTCCGGTAGAGCTGCATCTGGTGGTTGAACAGGGTGACCTGCTTAGAGATGAGCTGCGCGTGCTTGGTCTGCAGCGACCCCACATTGTGCTTTATCACGGCAGCCAGTGATGTCAAGGTGCGCCACTTCTCCGGGAGGACCTCCAGCTGAACAAACAGAAGTAAAATTATTACAATGGCAGTTAGAGGCTCGTTCCTCCTTCTGCCTGGAAGATTAAGGGCCAGTTTTATAAACGAACCATTAAATTTCTGTTATGTAGCAAACCGTTTCGTTAACAAACCGTTAACCGTCCATTTTTGTCATGAATAATTGCGATTCACTCGTCATCACTTTCACCGCTCTATGAGGAATCCATTTCACAGATGCAAATTATATATTGTCTTTTAAATTAAAATAGTGCACGGTTTCAAATAAGGGATCGTCGGGAAGCAACTGAAGCAACATCAGTCAAACGACTGGTAATCTGACAAATGTTTATAAAACGGCAAAATCGGTCGGTAAACCAAATAATAGTTAAAAATGGCATCAAGCATAATAAACGGATGGTTATAAAACCAGCTCGAAAGAAACAATGCCCCGAAAGGATGGAGCAATGTGGAATAGATGATTAAGTCATAGGAGAAGAAGAAAAAGTGGAAAATGATGTATTTAACTATTGTACTTACCAATGTATACACTGACAGCTTCTTCTTTCCTGTCTTCCAGGAGGAAAGCACACAGGAAGAAAACATTTTACTATAAAACAAACAAAAACTTACAATTTTTATCAAATTACATAAATTCAGAGTGGAAGATACTCTCAGTATCGCCCTGGTGAAAGACCACCATTCAGAATTGAAATGTTGCTTGAAATGGCTTTAGCTGTGTTTGGTGACCAGATTTGAATAGCTAGGTATTTCCCCCACCTTCCTCTTCTCCTTCTACTACCCCTCCTCACTACCTTCAGCCTCACAACATTTCCCAATTGGGGATGCCATAGTCTCACTGACTCCAGACGGTTGGGAGCAATTCGGACTCTTGTGCAGTATTCACATAAAAAAAGTACTATCTACTTAAATTATCACATTTCATTACAACCAGTGGCGTGCACAGAGTTTTTAATCAGAGTAGGGAATAGGAAAAACAGTGAATTAATTGATATACCCACTGCATTATAGACATTACTTCTAGAATGGCTAAGCTGCTGGCTTCAGCCGATGTTTGTTGAGATTACCTGCCACATCAAATATCTAAATAACCGCTGCATTTATCCATATTACAAGCCAATTACTTGATATATAAAATTTCAATATATTTTTGGACAGCACAATTGTATGAAAGAAGGCCAACATAATATGATAATAATTATTTTAGTAAAGTTGTACTAATCAATAGAGGTACCAACAGATGGCACTGGTTACTACATTTGTAATTTGTACATATGCACGGCCTTTTGCGACACTGACACAAACGAGTCTTCTCTTGAATGCGCATTACGCAGACATGTACTTTTTTGTATAGAACACTGTGAACATTTTGCATACTTAGTTCCTGCTTTTGACACGTCATAGTAGGGCGATCGATGGGGCGAGCGCGGCACTTCGATTCGTAGATGGAACTTTGTGCATATTTTTGAAAGCATAGATAGATTTCTTACAATATTTTTTAAAATTTTATTATTTTATGTGAGATGGGTAGGCAGTGCTTATGTGCCATGGAGTGCACACCTGCATACCTGCATAATACGATGTGGGTATGGAAGGCATTGACCACTCCTTTTAAATGATGAGTATTAATTATTAGTTAATAAATTATTAAACATAAATCACTACCGAGCGAGTTAAAATATTGTGGTTCAATAAAATAAGTCTAAGTGTAACAATTTACACTCTAGTTTAACCTATGTCTTGATGAATAAAGGGAGTTCTTCTGAAAACGGGTGAAAGTTAAAATAAATTTTGTGAACAAAGTATTTTTTCAATTAATCTGATCATGGCAAGCCACTAAATTACTGCTTTTCATGAATATCTTCTATTATATAAAGAATGTCCCAGGCGGGCAGTGTTTGTTTGTTTTGTATACAAATCTACAGATTTATTCCGAGCTTGATGAAGTTCTAAACAAGAGGAAGGTCACTTGTCTACATGAGATTTCTAAAAACAACCCCTATCCCCTTTTAATTAATTTTTGGTGCTTGATGAAATTTTGCACACTTAACGTTCAAAATAAGGGGAAAACTACTGGGTAGGGGTAGGGGTAGGAGTAGGGGTAGGGGTAGGGGTCGGAGTAGGGGTAGGGGTAGGAGTAGGGGTGGAGGTGGGGGTAGGGGTAGGGGTAAGAAGTAGGAGTAGGGGTAGGGATAGGGGTAGGCGTAGGATTAGGAGTAGGGGTAGGGGTAGGGGTAGGGATAGGGGAAGGGGTAGGGTTAACAATGCTTTACTCCAAACCATTCATAACGTCTGGTACTTCAGCCATACAAAATTGTCCAAAAATAATGAAAAATCTTACTTGGTCACAATTCTCCTCAGGGAATTCTACTCCGTAAGCCTTGAGAACCTCAATAGTTTCCCTCAGCGGCTCAAACATCTTGTCAATGCTAGTGGCCTGGCGCTCGCGCACCTTGATGAGGCAGGCCATCACGCCCAGCAGACCCTCGTAGTCATTCTCCGACAGCTCAATGCTCAGGCAGTTCACTGACTGCTCAATGAAATCTTCCATGTCATTGAGGCTGGAAATTATCGAAAGAAATTTGATCATTGAAGAAGATAATATTAACACATCTCAAATGAAGCACGAAACCGAAAAAAAAAACAGAAATTAAAAAGATTTCAGTCGCATCTGGGACTCGAACCCAGGACCTCTACCTATCCTGGGTAACCGCTTAACCAACTTAGCTAATGAGACCAGTTCAATTTACGCCATTTACACCGATATCCTCCAATTTTATATTTTTTGTTTTTTTCGGTTTCGTGGTTCATTTGGGATGTGTTAATATTATCTTCTTCAATTATTAAATATTACAATAAGGATTACAAACTTCAATAAGTTATAAAAAATAAATTGAAAGAAATTTGGTTTATGAAATGTCTAGACGTTTTTAAAGCAACTTTGGATAATAAGTCACTTTACATCCCACTATCTCCCTCGTAATGGTCGTTCTTTACCAATCCTCTGTCTCCTTTGGGACCGGCTAACATTACAGTAAATAAAAAATATGTGAAAAATTTAACCTGTGGGACACCAACCCACATTATGGTGCCGATTCGAAATGGTCACATTCTCAAGGGATTTTGAGTATTAAATATGTTCGTAGAATACTCAAATAAATTTTATTCGATTGGCAAATGATTGATACTATTAATTGATAAACTAAAGTTTTTAAGACAAGATTTTTGTGCATAGCGCAAAGGGTAACAATAATTATTAGCCTGAAACACTCATCCAAATTGAAAAAAACCTTCCGAGAAAAGATAAATGTCGCCGACAGGACTCGAACCTGCAACCTTCTAATATCCGGTCAGATGCTCTACCGTTGAGCTACGTCGGCTTATCGCAAACCCGCCAAGTTAATCAATATATACTAGTGTTTCATTCAATAATTACTGTTTTTTATATTTGACAAGTCAAAACATTTTTCACCAATAAAATGTAGACATAATTTGTCTCGACGCCACCTATTTGAGGGATTTAGCCGTTACAAGCCTTCCTCATACTAATAAAGTTGGTTGTTTACAGGTGAAATATAATAAAAAACAGTAATTATTGGGCCTGGTATGATGCTGGCAGGAGTTCTGCTTTGGCAACGACAACCGGATGATAGAAAAGGTTGCAGGCCAGCCGACTGCTGAAGGACGCCAGACAGTGATGGTGATAAACTAAAGTTCTTTTAAAACTTAAGACAAGATTTTTTTGTGCATAGTGCAAAGGGTAACAATTATTATTTTTATAAACAATAATTATTAATCTAAAACACTCATCCAAATTGAAAAAACCTTCCGAGCAAAGATAAATGTCGCCGGCAGGACTCGAACCCGCACCCTTCTAATGTCCGGTCAGATGCTCAACCGTTGAGCAACGTCGTCAGGTGAAAATATAATAAAAAAACAGTAATTATTAAAATGGAACACTAGTATATATTGATTAACTTGGCGGGTTTCCGATAAGCCGACGTAGCTCAACGGTAGAGCATCTAACCGGACATTAGAAGGGTGCGGGTTCGAGTCCTGCCGGCGACATTTATCTTTGCTCGGAAGGTTTTTTTCAATTTGGATGAGTGTTTTAGATTAATAATTATTGTTTATAAAAATAATAATAATTATTGTTAATAAAAATGATTGATACTATGTTTAAAATATTTTCCCTTTTCGTTTGCCAAACGCGCGTCAACTGGAATAATAAATATCATGTCACCGCAAAAAAAATTCCATATTTCAAAGTCATATTACTATACTTATTTACAGGACTACCTCGAATTTTATTATTTTTATTGTGAAGGGCATTTTGTAATATTTTTTGTATTTCTTTATCGTTTTTTTGTACCATGAGACAGAGAAAAACATTTCTCTAAATATTTGAAGATATTCTGGGGAAACTACTTATGATATATAAATACATATAGTTTTTATAAATACATAAACACATTATCTGGTAAGACGGTACTATTTACAAAAGCATCATTTTGCAAAAAACAAGTCAGTAATTACGAAAATTCACTCAGCTGGCGCACGGCGCGGCAAACGCGGAAACCGCTCGGGTTTTTAGCGATTTCTCGGCCAAAAATCCCTGCTTCCAAGGAGTTAATGGGTCGGGGAGAAAAGGGATGGAAATCCTACTTTCAGGACTAGTGTTGGCTATAGGGGGTGGCGACTTGCCATATTGAAAACCGAGTTAAAACCTGGTACTGAACAAGTCTGTTTCGACACAGGAATCCTTCCCGGGAGATAGCCACAGCAAATACCAATGTAATATTTCTCAAGATAGCATAGCATTAAAAAACCATAGATTTAGTTTTAATTATACCAGTCTGAAGATGCCCGTGATATGGTGAAACTGGTTCTGTCAAAAATAAACAAGTGGAAGATAGTTTTTAATCAAAAAGTTCATATTAAAATGGAATTCCACCATGAATTGAAAGTTTCAAAATTAGAAATAAAAAATAAAAGAAAAACGACATGGACAAAGCACCTGTTGAAGTTCTCACACACTTTGACGGCCTCCATGGTCGAGGGGTAAGACCCTCGACTACGAATCCGAAGGACGCGGGTTCAAATCCCGGCGTGCGCAAGTAATTTTTATTTAATTAATTTGTGTTGTTTCACAATTAATTCATTTAAAAATAATATATAGTATATTTGCGCACGTTCCAGAGTGGAAGATACTCTCAGTATCGCCCTGGTGAAAGACCACCATTCAGAATTGAAACGTTGCTTGAAATGGCTTTTAGCCGTGTTTGGTGACCAGATCTGAATAGCCAGGAATTTACCCCTTTTCCCCACCTTCCTCTCCACCTTCTACTTCCCCTCCCCAATACCTTCAGCCTCACAACATTCCCCAATTGGGAATGCCATAGTCTCACTGGCTCCAGATGGTTGGGAGCAGTTCGGGACTCTTGTGCGGTATTCATATAAAAAAAAAAAAACATCTCGTGTGACTGTGTCATACCTGTGGTGGACAAAGTCGATGAGGTTCTGCTTGAACATGTTGCCCCACTTGCAGGCCAGGTTGATGAGGGCCTGGCGCATGTGCTGCATGTCCAGCTGCAGCCAGCCACTGAAGAGGCGGTGCGAGGGCAGCTTATCACACTCCACGTACAGACTCTCAAACACTTCAATCTGAAGCAAGCATTACCAATCATAAGAAGTTTACCCTGGTACATAATGCCCGAAGTATGGCAGGCCAACTCCTTTACCGGCACGTCTCTTGCTTCAACAATGTTAAATAGTAGGCTAACTATCCTCATATAAAATAATTAATTATGGCGCAAAAGAAGATTGCAACCTGGCTCATCAACTACATTCCTGGCCTGTCTCTTAATCCAGTAACAGTGCCAAAAAGTAACTTAACTTTTCTCATGTAACATTACATTCACATAGCCATTCTAGTGCATAAACTAACTACTGCAAGTTATAAATAAAATGTGAGTTAATTGTTTACTTCCTATCATATTCCTTCACACAAGGTAGCAATTAATTAATTCTAAAATTTCGGTCTATACTAGATTTGTTCTCCCAAGGAGCACCCCTCTTTAAACAGGAATCTGAAGGGTATACAAGGAAAGAGGAAGGTTGTGTGCAGGGCCGGTTCCACGATATCTCGCACCCTATAGTGCTGATTGTGCCCCCCCCTTTTATTTCAAAAATTCAGATTAACCTGAACAAACGGATTTATGAAAATCAACATGCCTGTAGTCAATTTAATAATATTCCATTTCACCATCAATTTGACAAAATATCATTGTGTACAAAGTGAGACCAGTAGAAAATAGATACCATACCAGGTAACTTGGAATTGTAAAGTCGTTCCATGAGACAATGAGCTCTAAAGCAGCTTTCTCCAGAGTCCATTATCGTATAACATAAAATGATAAAATAGTCTGACAGATGACACTAACATCTGTTGGACGATGAGATGGCTGATATCTGAAATGAGCGTCACTGTCACTGCTATAAACTGGAGTTCTAATTGCAGGAAAATAAAGAGAAACATGTTGTTATTCCAGCTACTTTTTGGAACCAGTTCCCAATAATGGACACTTCATTTATGATATTTTAGCTGTGTTTTGCATGATTAAAAAACAAAACCCAAAAGCATTTCTTCAAACCAGTTGCTAAATCCAGTGACCGCAAAGTCACTGGGACAATTTAATAGCGACTGGTATATTGACCATCTCTAACTGTGTACTTTCAATGTTGGGAACTAGAGTTCAGCCTCTTGGTTGTTGGATGCGCAACACGGCAATTTGGAAGTAAAGCTCACGAAAATTATTCTTAGAAAAACAGGCTCTAAGACCGACTAACTATTTGCAATTCGTAAAACAATTCTATGATAAAAAACTTTTTCTGTACATTTTTTTGACAATCATTCAGTACACACTTCGGCACCCTAGAGACTAGCCTAGAGGCGAGTTAAAATGTTGCCAGCGCAATAGAAAACATAATTATCCCATGTTATGGGACATTTTGGGTAATTTTTATATGATTTAGGGAATAATTTCGGCACCCCTTCAGAGATTGCGCATATGTTTTTTGAACAGGATGAACATATGACAAATCCAGCGCTGGTTGTGTGTAGAGTAAAATAAGATATAATTGGCATACTTGTTCCTTGAAGGCTTCCAGAGTGGGTCTGCTGGGTATTGGGATCTGTTCTTCGTTGACCTCTTCCAGGTCTACATCATCCATTATCTCTCTGGTGATGACCTTGCCGTACTTCAGGAATAAGCTCAAGAACTCTTCACGGTCATCCAGCCAGAGATAGGAATACTTATCGTAGATCTGAAACATGTCATTTTTGCATATTGCCGTGAATTATCCTCAAAGCTACCCGAGCCGTTCGGACGTCAACAGTGGAAGGGGGCTTGTCGAAAAGAAAACAATCGAGAACGGTGCTGTCATCAGCATAGCAGTGTATTGGTGCACATTCCACAAGATCGTTTATGTGCAACAAAATCAGTATCAGTGACAGCACTTGAGATACGCCTGGATTAGTTTGGTGTGGAGAGGAACAAGAACCGTCAACTGTGGTTTGAATAATTCTTCCTTTTAAAGGATCGCAGCGCCCTCTATTTTTGTCTACTTTTAAATGTCAGACTGTACTAAAAGTGTCCATAATTCAGTATTCAACTACTTAAAACAATGTTAGTAAAGTAATATTTACTTAGACAGTACTTACATTTCTTCTTATTCAGTATTAAGAAATGACTAAAACTTAAACTCACTTCAATATATCGTAGGATGTCCATGACCGTGTAACTTAACACCTCCGTTATCTTGTCCACCATATTTTTAATAGAAACATTTGTATCGTCTGAAATCCGGAGAAATAATTAAGTCATTCCAAATAACAAATTTAATTTTCTTTTCATTTAAAAAGATATGAAAAAAAATAAATACCTAAGGGGGAAACGGTCGTCAGAGAGGGATTATTTATTAATTTGAAATAATGATAATATTTAAGAAGCTTAAGAAGCTCTTTCACAATGCTTTTTTCGTCCAGTTTTCATGTGGATTGTCTTTACAGAGAGCTGATTTAATGATCCGGCTCACTAAACCGAGCCGCTTCGCCCACCACTAGTATTTGTACAGCGCCCTTGAGGTGATTTTTAACAAAAACGGCGCTATACAAGTCATCCAAGTATTATTATATCACTTTGCGAAAAACAAGTAAGTTATTATGAAAATAGACACGGTGCATGGCGGGCCGCGCGCAGATATACCTCTGGCACACGACAGAATCTCTAGACCATAGAAACTCAGCTTGCCAAAGGTTAAGACGTTTGGTTTTTTCGGTCGGGAAAAGACTGAATTTGAAAAATGACCCAATTTATTTCACATATAAGGTTTTTTCTTCAGGTCCCTTGGAAAACTTCTTAAGAGAATTTCACTGTATTACTTATTTTTTAAATTTACATAGGCTTGGCATTTCGATCTCTTGGAATAACATGGTTCCATCTGACACAGCGATGTTATGCGATAATGAGTCTTAAACTTATCCTTTATAGAGCACATTATTGCATGACATTGCTGTGTCAGGTGGAACCTTGGTTATTCGAAGGGGTCGATTTGTCAAAATCAAATCAGAAATATGACCTTTTTTGACCATCCTACGTATGTTTTAGTAAATCTTTTTAAATTTTGAATATCCTCAAAAAATTCTTAGAAGGTTTTTATTTAAAATGTATATTACATATGTGTAATTACATTATGTGTTCTAGAATTTTGGGGTAGAATTTTGTAATCATACAAAAAGATAGCAGCCAATAATATGGGAATTAATTGAGGATAATATTGATAAGTCTCAAATTTGAAGTATGATATCGATAAAAATGACGTAAAATAATAAGGTTTCATTAGCTCAGTGGCTAGAGCGTTATCTCGGTAAGACGTCTTGGGTTCAATTCCCAGATGCGACTGATACCTTTTTATTTTGTGTGTCTTTTTCCATTTCATATTTCTTTTAGTAACTAACTAACTAACCATCACGCCGTTTCTCTGCAGGGGTGGGCAGAGAGGACGGACCGCCAAACAACACGATCTTGGCATACACTTTTTGCTTCATTCACATTCATACAATGTCTTATACATTCTCTTCTGTTATTCCGACTTCTGACATGGCCCGACTCAAGTATTCGATTCACTTGAACATGCCATGTCTTCCTCGGGCATCCCGGCCTTCTTCTTCCATTCACATTTGCGTCATATATTTTCCTTACACTCCTTTCTTTGTTCATTCGCTCTACATGCCCAAACCATCTAAGCGTCCATTTCTTAATCTTACTCATTACGCTTACATCAGCCTTGCATTCCTTACGAATCACAACATATTTCATATACATGGTTTTACAGCACATTCACCTCGGAGATCTCATTTCTACAGCATTCAATCTACTTTCATCCTTCCTCTGCCAGTTCCATGCCTCACTGCCATTTTAGGATTGATTAATATTATCTTTTTCAATGATTAAATATTACGAGGTTTTTAAGCTTCAATAAGTCATTCCAATAAATTTAATAAATAATCCATCTCCGATGTCCCTCACCCCTTTAATTAAAGGTTAGTTACCTAAATAATTTGCTTTTCCTAAATCATCAGCGACTCTTTGGAAAACTTCCGATTGTTTCAAAATATCTTTTACCATTTGTTCAATCATGTTTTGCAGGCAATCCTCATCGTCCTCATCTAACGTCGGTTTGAATATAAAATCTATGAACAAAAACGGTTAAGTCATGCAATAATTTAACGAGTAATTGAAATTGTTGCATTTTTAGCACATACATTTTATTTTCAAATGTGATTTACGCTCAATAGTCCCAACCGCTCCCGCTCTGGAACCAATGGAACTAGGGCATCCCATATCTACCACTAGTGTCTATCTCGTTCTACAAAACGTACCGAAAATGTACTATGTATATAATATAAATTAAACTAGCAAATTAAAACCCGCTCCCGCCGGTTTTTGCTGCATTTTTGGTATTCCACAACCCCGCACTGATAAAACAGAACAGTTTTGAACACACGTAAAAAGGACACAGTATGTTCATTTTGTTACGAATTGAATTGCAGACTCTTTTGCGTATGAGGGGAAATTACCATTTCTACTATTCGCGTCTACACGGCGATTAACGTAGGACTCTAAGACATTAATACTGTAAGATGTGAAACATTTGAATAAAATAATTATTTATTATATTGTATACAATATAGTCCCAGCTGCTCCCAACCGTGTGGAGCCAGTGAGACTATGGCATCCCCAGTTGGGGCAAGTTGGGAGGCGAAGGAATATAGGGAAGAGGAATGTGGAGAAGTACCTGGCTGTTCAGATCTGTTCATCAAACACACCTAAAGCCATTTCAAGCAACGTTCCAATTCTGAATGGTGGCCTTTCACCAGGGCGGTACTGAAAGTATGTACCAGTCTAGAACGTGCTACAAATATACTATATGCTATTTTTAATTAATAAATTGTGAAATAACACAAATTATTCAAATAAAATTTACTTGCACACGCCGGGATTTGAACCCGCGACCTCCGGATTCGCAGCCGAGGATCGTAACCATTCGACGGCCTCTGTGGTCGATCATAGTATGTATGCATAAAAATTTATTTGCGCATGCCGGGATTCGAACCCATTCGTAGTCGAGGATTTAAACCGCTCGATGACGGACCACATAAATTGATGTACTTATAATTTATTATAAGTTTATGTTACCTGGAAAAGTTTTATTGACATACCTGGCTCTTGAAATTCGACTATAACTTCCATGAAAGGCGTGTTGGGTCCCCTCTCCAAGTCCATGTTGCTGGTGAACACCCTTAAGCTGGTGGTGATGGCACCAAGGATGACATTGGCGGTCTAAACAATAATTACGACTATTTATTTATTAACAAAAACACATCAATTTACCTTTACGTGTTAATATTTTATGGGATTACTTAATATTAATTTAACTATATTGTTTAAACTTATTTATATTGTTGGTCCTTTTGTACGCATCTATTATATTCTGTACATATAATTCTGACTGTCCTAAATTGGGAAATCGTTCTAGTTGGACAATCAAAGCATTCTTAAAAATATTATTTATGTATATTTTGTACATAATAAATAAATAAATGTAAAATATGAATATAAATATTTATCAAGAACAAAAAGCTATCATAATGTAGAACAGGATGATGAAAAAATCGTATTGTGGTATAGTCGACCGCGGAAATGAGAGTTATTATCTCTCAGTCACAGTGTATATATTAAGATTTCATCGCATTGTCACCTAAGAAGAACCGGGGGGGAAAATGGACCAATGAAAAATATAGTCCAAAAGTGGGCGGACAGACAAATAAAGTTGGGAACCTCTGATGTAAAAGAAATGATTGCACAGGGATACTGTAAGAGGTTGTATGTATTTTTACCTGAGAATCAATATAGTGAATATAGTCGATCCACTGCTCAGAACCAACTGAATTTCCCGCCTCATCCAAATTCAAAGTACTCGGTTCTAGCGGTTCCCGTTCGGCAATGTTAACTTCAATAGATTCTGTCTCAGGAACATCTTAAAACACAGAACAAAAAATAAAAGTGATAATGATTTAATTAGTGCAAAGAAAACAATCGGTAAATAAGTGATCAACCTATTATTTAATTTTTTAAACATTAAACACTAAATATAGATCACCCGGGCCTCAAAATATACGCACATTTCAGGACACCGTCGTAACCTTCACTGGCTCAAGTGCCCCGAAAGAATCCAGTAGAAACTGAGCTGGATGGGATTTAAATCCATCAATGAAATGGCCCCACCTTACATCTCCTGTGTGTTCCGGAAAACGTCAATCTAAGGCAGTCAACTCTTAGATCAGCATCATCATCGTCTATCGGGAGGCTGATAGAACCTAAACGCAAGTCAAATACTAAGTTTAGAGATCGCGCTTTTGGAATATCAGGGCTAAAGGCTTGGAATAAACTCCCTCCGGAACTAATATGCATAACGAGTTCAACAGAATTTCAGTCCAAATTAAAAACTTACCTTTTCAAACTTTCATATCCTTAAATTCAAGATACCTTCTTGTATTGCCTATGTATCCTAGTTAAACATATCTTATTTTATTAACATTATTCGAAGCCTCACGCTTCTATCGAAGATAAATTCAAATCAAATCCCTGTACTGAATGTACTGTACCACCCATCATAACAAATGCTTTGCATTTTCTAAAATCGAGCGAGAACATGAATACTTCATAAAATAATACCAGAATTGAATGATATCTCCAATAACATGTGTTTTCCGAAATTATGTCCTCTGCGTGCAGAACTGCATATAAATTTCACTAATAAACAGTGTATATCTCAAGTGACCTGCCAGGTAAGTATGGTCATGTATAAATGTTATCTTCCTGTACATAAAATTAATAACCTGTATATTGTAACGCGCCATGACGTTCATGGATCAAATGCACTGTATATAAAATTAATAACCTGTATATTGTAACGCGGCATGACGTTCATGGATCAAATGCACTGTAGATAAAATTAATAACCTGTATATTGTAACGCGCCATGACGTTCATGGATCAAATGCACTGTATATAAAATTAATAACCTGTATATTGTAACGCGGCATGACGTTCATGGATCAAATGCACTGTAGATAAAATTAATAACCTGTATATTGTAATGCGGCATGACGTTCATGGATCAAACTCAAAATTCACCTTTTCTTTTGAACACACCTCGTATACGTACAATTTTGATAAATACATAAACACATTATTTAGTAAGACAGTACAATTTATAAAAACATCATTTTGCAAAACGACAGAGAGTAATTACGAAATTACTGTCAGTTAGCACAAGCCACGCAATACTACATTTTATGGTTGGCACACTACACTCCATTTCAAAGTGGTTTTAGCTATGTTTAGGGACTAGATCTGAATAATCAATTGACTCTCAACTTACCTTTGCACTTCTCTTTTTCCTCCCTCATTTTCCTTCCTCCTCACAATATTCCCCAATAAGAAACTCCAGCCCAATTTTTTAATTTTATTTTCAATAATGACATTCAAACTTAAATACCGGTATATTTCGTTTTATTTTTAAAGTTAGTTTTCATAGTTAAAATAATTTTCAAAGTTTCTATTTTTCAAAGCCCGCCAAAACACTAAAAATCTATGACCGGTCGGTTTTGATCAGTTTTGAGGTTAGAATGTCAAATGTCAAAACAAGGATGAGCTTTACCGTACATAATTTTATATTCTATTCATAGTAAACCATAACTAAATACAAGTAATAAAATTATGTACGTTTTTAGAAACTTTAACTCAAAGAATAATAATAGTACTGAGCATTAATATTATCATAATATCCGTATTGATAATTGGTTTGTTCACGAATACTCCTATTTAATTCACTAATAATAGTTTTATTTATATTTAAAAAAATTATAGAGCTCAAAGTCACCCAAATTAAGTTAAATTTCGCCAAAACTAAAAAAATACATATTTAAAATGAAAAACAAAAATGAAAAATAAAAATGTCCATACTAATCCAAAAACAAAATGAGCATATGATGTCGGGTGTTCCAAATGCAATAGTACCAACATAACAAGTTGTTTTGATGAGATGATTTTTTTATTCACTTTTAAATAACAATTTATAAATTCTGCGTATAATTATATATAATAAAAGTTGTATATTCAGAATAGGCGTTTGTTGGTCTACACTACATGAATACATATTTTTAAAGCCAATATATTTTTCACTGGAGTTCCTTATTATGGGTTCCTGTGCAACCCTTGTGAGCTATTTAGCCAAATAAAAAAATAAATAAAAGTAGGTACTTACCGGATTCTTTCCGTTGAATGCTAGTATGAGATGAATGTCTGCTCATTGATTTCGATTGATGGCCATCATCAGTGGGTTGAGTCATAGATGGGCATTTGCTTAACTCCTAGAAAAACATAAAAAAATTAATTAAATTATTTCTACAGATCCAGTCCCAAACTTACAACATTTTGGGTTCAGTTAATAATCTAACCTGTTTGAAGACCGCCTTGTGAGGATTGAAGAAAAGATCATAATTCAACATTATGACATTCCGTATGTCCATGTACGCAGTCTGTATATTTTCATACCTGCAAGCAGCACAAATTGGTATTTCAGTATTTAGACGGGTTAGATTTGTACTTGATGCTATAGCGGACATCACACGTACGCTTCGGACTCAAGATCTCACCACACTTAATACTTAACTCCGATACATCTACCGAAACGTACATGTAAAGGCAACGACCTGCAGTCTGAACGCCCAGATCTTCCGTCACTCCGAAGCATAGGTTTTTCTCAGCGATCAGCGTGCTATGGCTTTACATGTAAGCATTTGAACGCGGGTCGAGCTTTTTTTTTTATGGCCCTTCATCGACTGCTTATGGAAAATCAAAAGCAAAGAATGGAAACGTAAAAATCAGTCTTAGTTCATTTTTGAAGGAAACATTGCAAGTATGAATGGCCATAGCAATGTCTATCTTACGACATCTATGGTCAAAACTGTAGCAAAACTTTTAAACCTTATGACGTATCACGCATCAGGCCACATTTCACTGCGATCTCTGAGAAATCCCATTACACGTACACTTCTGCGCGGAGATCAGTCGATCAAAGGATCGGCGCAACCATGAAAGTGTAGTAACTTTTTTTACCCAAATTAATCCAATGTTTCGGCCGGCAGGCTGATCTGGCATATCAGCGGGCAGATCAGGGGTGCTTTGGAGCGAAGATCGAGAAACGCGGGTGGAAACGTACGTGTGGGAGACGCTAATGACTTTTCGATTATTATTATTAGTTTCTATTTAAGCAAAGTTTGTAAATGACTTAAGTAATAATTAGAATAAATTAATGCCTAATAAAATTAATGACTTTTCGATTATTATTATTATTAGTTTCTATTTAAGCAATGTTTGTAAATGACTTAAGTAATAATTACAATAAATTAATGACTTTTCGATTATTATTATTATTAGTTTCTATTTAAGCAAAGTTTGTAAATGACTTAAGTAATAATTAGAATAAATTAATGCCTAATAAAATTAATGACTTTTCGATTATTATTATTATTAGTTTCTATTTAAGCAATGTTTGTAAATGACTTAAGTAATAATTACAATAAATTAATGACTTTTCGATTATTATTATTATTATTAGTTTCTATTTAAGCAAAGTTTGTAAATGACTTAAGTAATAATTACAATAAATTAATGACTTTTCGATTATTATTATTATTAGTTTCTATTTAAGCAATGTTTGTAAATGACTTAAGTAATAATTACAATAAATTAATGACTTTTCGATTATTATTATTATTAGTTTCTATTTAAACAAAGTTTGTAAATGACTTAAGTAATAATTACAATAAATTAATGACTTTTCGATTATTATTATTATTAGTTTCTATTTAAGCAATGTTTGTAAATGACTTAAGTAATAATTAGAATAGATTATAAGTATAAAGCATATTATGTAAGGAATATGTTAGGATATGTATAATGTACATAGTGTAAGAATAAAGTCAAAATATTCAAAGTCCTCCTCACTAGGGTCTCCTATTCTGACGCGGCCTGCACTTTTTTTTTACTAAATTTCCATTTGTCTTAAATTGTCTTCATAATGTTTGAAAGTTGATTATAACTCAGTTCTCTCAGCCATATTTTGACTTTACTTTTAAATATATTAATTTCTGTCATTTTTTATTGTTTTGGTAGGGCATTGTACTGTATTGTAATTCAATGTTTCTCTGTCCAAAAGGTGTATTCAATTTGGGAATAAGCAGTATATTTTGACTTATTGCCTTGGTAGAGTTTTTTTTTTATTAATTATTCAGATATATTTTTTTGAGTTTAAATAAAACGTTTTTTTTAATAAAGTCTTTGTACATTGAAAACTTAAAAGTTTTTTAATATTTCATCTGACAGAGTTCTAACCGCAACTTTCAGAATTGTCTTAAGAACTAATTGGGCTATGTTGAGGATTACGTCCAATAGAGTCAAAATGAAACCAAAAAACAATAGTTTAATTATGAAATAAGTAGACAAATGCTTAGTTAACCAACAAAGAAGTTTGTCCAGTCTTTTTTACTGTTTTATAGAAGTTAACACGTTCATTGCTGACACCGCGCGTCACGCGTTGACAGTAATTTGACCGGGATGATTTTAATTTTAATTTTCGCGCGGTGCGCCGTCTGTTCCATTTCCGGTCTAAAACAGATAATACTCCTTTAGTTCGCCATAATAAATAAAACATTACACATTCCTCTTTCTCGTTTTCTTTATGAAAAAAAAAACAGTAAATTATGATGTCTATACAATATTATGCTCAAGTAAACACTCCTTTAGTTCGCTCGACCTTTCAGTCAAATGTTCTCAGCATGGCATTAATATGTACGAATTTTAGTTAGCAATGAACGTGTTAATTAAGCAGAGATGTTTCAGCGGCTGATTAGCCCTCCTGAGTTTATCGTTCATCAAAGTCGGTACTTTCAGGGCTATGGTTAAAATAATTGGTACCTCTTGGTCTTTCTCGTAACGTTTTCTTCAATAGCCAGCAATTTCATCTTGCCGTTCTTGGAAGTTTTGTGTCGCTCATACAGGGGGGCGTTGCTCCAGACTTTGATGGCATCGAAGCACTTCTTCATGTTCTGCTGGGCCGTCAGCACCCGCAGCTGCAGCTTGTTGATTATTGTAAATACAGCTTCCACATAGTCTTCAACTGGAAAATAAATGGTCACAACGGAAGGAGAGTCCGGAGATCTGATTGTAGAGGAAAAAACTTGGAAGAAGCCCGTGAAGGTGATTTGGAGTAAACTTCAATGGATTCAAGATTACTGTGCCGTTGAGTTTGGTGTTCGTCTCTAGTCTGGAATCTCGGGGGCGTACTATACAGAGCCTGCAGTTACTATAATAGTACACAACTATTAAACCTGTACATATTGCATGTGCAAGAAGAGCAATGCGGTAAGAGTAATGAGAAAACTTCTGGCCATATGCGAAGCATACGTTGTTAGTCACGGGCTGATGTACAATGTTAAAAAATCATCACTGCTGATTTTCAAAGCAAATACTGGTCCTGCTGTCATTCCGCCCATACGTCTCATAGGGAAATAAAATATTTGGGGTATGTCATCACCGATGACCTAAATGATAAAAATGACATAGAACGCCAAAGAAGAGCCCAATGGCTCGGCACCCCCCTATATTATAGATGGAGAATTTCCCTGAACCAACCGTAGTACAAGTTCTAAATATGTTTACCTTTTTATTTTATTTTCAATTTCAAATCATGTAATTTATTTAGATGTATGCTTTTATATGGCAGACAGAGTATTGCACTCACCGCTCTGTTCAGCTGAAATAAACAAACATTATTAATATTAATACAATTTGCCCGACCGTTGGCCCAACATTTGGTGTGATTTCCCAAGAGACCCTAAAAACCTTTAACTCTTTGCAAAGATGGACTATCCGTCTGACGACCCAGACTCACTCTTTCTTCTCGTAAAAATACCTTCTGTACGGCTTACTGGATAATCCTGATGACTGGCGCAATGTCTCCTGGGAAGTGTGGCGGGAACAAGAATCCACCTGGCACTGCTTCAGAGGGACTGCCCTGGTGTCCTGGCAACGGCTCGTCGCAAGTACTCTGACATAATATATTTTGTTTCTCCTTTTCACTGATTTATGTTAGTATTTCTCCGCGTCTCACCATGTTCATCTACGGACTACGGACGAGTGAGCAGAGCCACCATACTTACTTGAGCCACTTTTGTCGACCGTACGTATGTACTAACCATTCTGGGCTGTGGCATTTTACTAATCTCCTTCTAAGCTAATGCTATGCAGGGACACTTGGGGGTTTAGAATCATTTATAACCTTAGCTTCGTTGAACCAAAAAAATGGCGTCCTTGACGTGCATCTCGAAGGAGTAACCATAAGTTACTTATACCGGGGTGGGAAAGTGATGGGTAACCTCAACTGTACAGCTTCCCTAGAGAATATCAAAAAGAGTAAAAAGTGAAAACGCCCTGATGTGCCATCCTCTTGGATCATCAAAATACAACTGTTTCTTTTTAACCATTGTAAAACTCATGGTGTTTAAAATGTATTGTAAGGAAACTCACTGTCATCATTCCAATTGAGTTGCTGCAGGCCAGTCTTCAGCATCTCATCCACTTTGTTTATTTCCCTTTCAATAAGTGCCACTTCAGATTTATGACTTCCCTTCCTGATATTGTTGTACCAATCTATGGCACGGTTCAACTTTATTGTTTGCCTCTGTGAAAACAAACATAATTAAATATCATACCACTGCCATCTGTATTTAAAAATATAAAGTTTATTTGTATTTTACTAATTATCATTATAATATGGATTGACAACACAAAGAGAACTAATACGTAATATGGGCCGTCTTTTCTGTATAAACGGGATGAAAAAAAAAGGATGTGTCATATTTTTGATACCGATTTTCGTAGTTTGGCACTCATTATTTAACAGCTGCCATTGTTTTACGTAACTATAATTTTACATATTTTGTGGAAATGTTGCGTGTTTACTTCGGAATATATCAAAAACATTGTTAAAAAGATTATAGGTAGACTACTAGACTGTGTCAATTACTGATTGTGAATGCATGTTTCTGTTCGGTATTGTGAATTTTGCATATATTTTTTAAATTATTTTTTTACATTTTGTGACGGATACTTCGATAATATAAGCTAAGTTGAGTAAGATTGTTATTTTCGTGTTTATTTTATCTTTAAATATGTTATTTCCAATACTAGCACAATTTGCAATGTGAAAATATCCCCCGTTTTCAATTATTTATTGTATTTTATTATGATTAGAAATTTTTAATGAATTAAAAGAATAAATTCACTTGAATAGGTGAATCAGACTGAATCGATTCACTACTGCGAATGAATCTGCCTGTGCCTACTATGCAGTACCCACAGTCAGTCAGTCAAACTTGCTGTAAATAAACCATTAGTTACCAGGGTTAGATGGGATTGAAAAAGGTAATAAAAGGGGTTTTTGTCAACCTACATGCAACACCTCACTGTGAGAATATAGTTCCAAGGCTTCATTTGGAATTCCTTCTTTTTCCAAAAACAGTATGTAACGTACCTCTCGTAGCAGGCAAACTAGCTGAAATGTAAAAATAGGAGGTTATTTTCATATCACCCTAAAACAGGTGTATTAGATGCAATGTTTGAATGACACTAGTCAAATATTACTGAACACTGCAAGTTTCCAGTTCACTGATTGAATAGGTAATGATATTTTCTTCAATAAAAATAAAAATTCTTAAATAATAAATGTGGTGTCATATATAAATATCAACATATTTTCCCAAACAAAGCTTCCCTCATCAGGATACACAGTATACAAAAAGAGACAAGTATAGACAAATAATAAACAGTATGTGATAAAAGTAGGTAAATAATTCATTAAAAATGTTAATATAAATGAAAAACAAAAAATTATTATAAAATAATAAATTTATATTGTATTAGAAATTAAAAAATTGAATTTCTTGTATTATTAATACAAATAAAATCAAGAAAATTACATTATAATAGTTATTAGTATTTAAATTTATATTAATAACATTCTTAATATAGAAAATAAATTTAAGAGACAACTATTTAAACTTTAATTTTAGTTAATTTATTTTTATTTTTTAATTGATTGTTGGTATAAAAAGCTGGTTGGATAGTATTTGGGAAGTTTTTATTAATAAATTATTATTATTTAAAAACAATATTTTTCTCCACTGTTTTTACCAAGGTCAATTATTTGTGGACAAACATAAGATTTAATAAAAAAAAATTTAAACTTTTTGTTTAACATATTATCTATTAATTTCGTATTATAACTGTTGCTGATTGCAATCTGTTTAAGAATATATTCTTTGTTAAAATTATTTTTGGATAGAGGAACATTAACTAATCTACTACGCATGGAATGAAAAGCTGATATTTTTCAGTAAAAGGATGATTAGAAGAATTATGTATAACTCTTTTAACAATAGAAATATTTAAACCTAAAAAATTTTGTCCTATTTCTATGGTAAATTTAATCTTTTTATGCAGTTTATTTAGGAAATTAATAGTTATATATTAAACAGTGGTGTACACAAAGCATTTCTTGTAATTTTTTTTAATGATATTTTCATTTACAACAGGGGTGCACAGACTTTTTAAGAGGACCGTATACGAAATATAGTTATTGCACACAACATTATAGTTGTAAAAATATGTATTTTTATTTACAAAACATTCAATTTGATTGGCGACATTGGTGAGTATGGGTTTACCCAAATAAACTTGAACATTTTAAAATTTAGCAGATCACCATTAAAACTTATGGCGAAGATTGTCATCGTTTTGTAGATCAATAAGCTCCATCTGAACTTCTGCTTCCACATTTTCAACCGCAATGCGCGGCGAGAATTTTAAATTATCGCTACCAGGGGTGTTAGTTGAAGTTTGCCGGTTTTACTCATAGATGTCGCTTGAGATATGTATACATTTCTATGATTTGGCATCTATGTCATATTTTTCTATGGACATTAACCTTCAAAAATACACAAGCTACATTCTGCCAAAATAATAGTGTCATAGTTGGTTACCTCAGTGAATATGTCGAGTTTCGTTCCAAGTAAATCGCATTTGCGGCATTCTTTGCTTTTCTTATTTCATCAAAAGAAAAAAGCAGTTGAAGCTCATCGGTTGCTGGTAGAAACTTATGGTGAACATGCTCCAGTGATTAGAACATGTGAGACATGGTTTCATCAATTTAAAAGTGGAGATTTCGACTTAACAGATAATGAACATCCTGGTGCAAAGAAAAAGTTGAAGACGAGGAATTGCAGGCGTTATTGGATGAAGACCCAACCCAATCACAACAACAATTGGCCCAAACACTTAATGTGACCCGAGGAGCAATTTTCCAACGTTTAAAAGCCATGGGAAAGATCCAAAAGTATGGAAAATGGGTACCACACTAAATGAATGAGAGACAAATCGAAAAAACCGCGAAACCGCCTCATACAGCTAAAGTAGTGAAGAACACTCTCAAAGCATTGAATTGGGAAATATTATCGCACCTGCCGTACTCTCCAGACCTTGCCCCGTCCGACTATCACCTTTTCGCATCGATGGGACACTCACTCGCAGAGCAGCGCTTCGCCAATTTTGAAAAAGTCGAAAAATGGCTCGTCCAATTGTTTTGCCTCGAAAGAGAAATTTTTTTGGAATGGTATCCATGATTTGCCTCAAAGATGGGCAAAATGTATAGAATCCGATGGTCAATACTTTGAATAAAAAAAATTTGAGATTCCTTGGACAATTAAGCGTTTTCTTTATTGAAAAAACCGGCAAACTTCAACTAACACCCCTGGTATAATTTTTATCAATATTTTTGAAAATATTAAATGCGGTTGTGTGCCGCAGTCAAAATTCCAGCGGGCGGCTGCATGCGGCCCGCGGTCTGTACATCCCTGATTTACACTAACCGCATGCATAGATCCTGTGGCACTAGCACCCATATTATATAACGGGGCAATTTTCAAACATACCTCATCATGAAAGTTCAGTTTCAATAATGCATCTTGTTTAACCAGAAGGTAGTTGTTCAAATACTCAAAGCAGATGCTTGGGATAGAATCTTTCCACCTATTGAAAAGTTTTTCATCAAAATCATTCAATCGCTTCAGAAGATCTTCATATTTTGCTTGTGTTTCTTTAGCACTCTCGGATGAAACAATTCTGAAAAAAAAAACATATTTCTTACACCATCATCGGGGCTTGGAATTAGAATTACTCTGTATGAAAAACTATATTAGAAGTATTTCTCTCTGTTTATTCAAGAGTAGTCAACGCTTTTACAGCGGCTATGTGAAGTCGCGCTCCCCCTACTTAAATGTTCTCTATATGAACACATACTAACTCTTACGACATACTTACATACGGACTCTTCACCAAACAAACGTGTCGTCATTTTGTACTCAAGATTGCTGAGACGGCAACCAGCCGGCGGTCACTGACTCAGCACTTTCCACACAACAATAATAAATGCATAATGTATCTATTCACTAACTTTACGAAAAGAAAGCCAAATAATTTTTTTATTGGAAGACATCTTACGGGTCATCAATTTGCACAAATTCAGCCATCGGCACTGTTATCCGTTGCCGCAGTTTGAACATCCACCACAACATCCCAGCAACTGGAGGGTAGAAGGCGTCAATCATTGGCCTACGTTTCGTCTTAGTGTACAGCTGGAAGAAAACATTTAATTATTAGAAAAATACTCAATACCAAAATAATCAACTATTTCAACAGTTGATTCATTAAATTTTTTTTTTTAAAAACAGTTGTCCGAAAGCATTTCGTAGCAACAGTCATCGATGAAGTTTTGGATGAAAGCGATTAGCGCGAAAGCATTTAACGAGAAAGTGTTTCTTTGTAGCAGGTTATGGCTTATAACAGTGTTGCGGGGAGCTGTTTTGAATGTTTTGCGTGGAATTATTCAACGAATTTAGTGCACTGTTGGAATCATTTCAAGCGGGTTTATTGCGGGCGTAGTTACATTTAAAAAAAAATGGTTATTCCAAAATCTGCCAAACTTTTATAACCGTTTCGGTATTAAAACGGTTACCAACAGTTTAATGTTATGTTACACAGGTACAGTAAGTTTTATGAAAATATTTATGTTTTTTTAAATCATTTTTCGATTCTTCTTCTTCGTATGGTGATTAATCAATATTATCAGAGAATGGGTGGATGTGCTTACCCGGTTACCTTCATCGAACATGTCACTGACTTGATCCAACTCACTTTTCAGCAGTGTGACAAGTTTTCCATATCTTGGTTGGAGCTCGAGAAGTATGCAAGGTCTGTGGGCCAAATCCCCAAGGATTTGAATTAGCTGTAAGAAAATGAACCAAATTGTTAAGGCTCGGTCACACAAAGCAATAGTAGCGAAGAAATCGCTTCGTTTGACAAAGAATTCACGAAATTATTTTCCTCAGAGCCTATATCATCTTTGAGGATTCTGTGTGCAGGGTATTTTTGAGAAGGAGTGAATATGGGTCTTGAAGAGACCCATGTTGTACGAGGGAGGAAACACAGAGGCCGGCAAATCGTTTAACAGCACGGACGATTTGAACGGACCTTGATTTTATGCAATTACAATCGTAAATACTTCAGCCTACCCTTTGTCATAGAGCAAAGCACGCCACTGTAAAAAATAGGTTATGTAAATACCTTAAACATGCTTTCAAGGTTGGCGCATTCATCAAAAGCCTCCCCAAATATTTTCGCCAATCTACGATCGATGTCCGCCACATTCAGCGAGAACCTTTGAAAGTCTACCAGAAACGCCTCATCTTCAGGATCCAACGGGTTATACTGAATTTGGAACATCTTTTGGTAGAGCTGGGTATACCTCTCGTATATCTAAAAATAATGTGAAAAAAAAATCACCTGGAACGCATAGAACAAACGTGAAGCTTTTTTACTGAACATCTTCTATTATATAAAAAAAATCTCCCAGGCGGGGGCGGTGTTTGTTTTGTATACAAATCTACAGTTTTATTCCGAGCTTGATGAAATTTTGCACACTTGACCTTCAAACAAGAGGAAAGTCACTGTCTACATGAAATTTCTAAAAAAACATCCCCGTCCCCCTTTCACACCCTTTAAAAAAAAAATGGTAATTCTTGATGAAATTATGCATACTTGACTTTCGAAATAAGATAAAAACTACTGGGTATTCAAAACCCCTTTATTTATAAACTAATTTACAAATAAAGTTTTTTTTTTAATTTAAGTATGCCGCTGAGCGAAAGTTATGCTTAGTCACATTGGAAACACCAAGATTATAAGTTTGAGCCAAATTTTAACCTGGCAATTGCTCAGTTTGATTGATGAAAGCAGTGAAAGTTTGTATTACACTTATCGTATTAGCACTGAAGGCTCGTCCTCTTATTCCAGAATATTCCACTTTCTCCAACTTGAGCATCTCCACAGTGGTCTGTAGCATTTCTTCCACCATCTTCAATCGCTTGAAAAAAGTCAGGAATCGAGAGAACACCTTTTCAAAATCGAAATTCCACATTATCGGCACAAAGTCGGCGGGGAAAAATGTCGCCACTTTTGCCTTGTTCATTTCATAAGTTTGCCTAAACGAAAACAAGATTTTTTTAAATGAATAAAAACATGAAAATTGTACAATACGTATTGTAAAATTGAATTTGCTTCTTACAGAAAATATTCCAAAATTTCAACGACTCCATGAATTTTAGCGGCTTGCTCAATTGCTTCTCCAAAAAATATAGATGATGGGTCACAGGATGATGAGGCTTTTTCAATCATCATGTTACATACTTGACGCAATAAAACTGTGAAAGTAACTTCAAAATTAATATCTGTTTTGTTAAGAACTAAGTTTGTACCTATACAAAGGAATACAAAAACATTTGAAAACATTTTAGAACATTCGTGTACATTCAAGATCATTTAAAAACATTTGAGAATATATAAATAAGTTTACTGTAAGTAGCTGAACCACAGTTTGATAATTACTTCAAAGAGAGAAACTGCTATAAATAATTCAATGAAAATAAGTGAAACTCTCTTAAGTAGTTTTTTTTTTCGGTCCCTTAGAAAACTTCTTAAGAGAGTTTTACAATAATTAATGCTGTTTATTTACCAGTAATTCTGTCAGTTTTACAGTAATACTGCGAGTTGCCCCACAGCAAGCCGATACAGTGCACCATTGGTCGAATAAGGACTTTGCTTTCCGTGAAATTAGTGTTCTGGAATGTCTCAAAGTGGAAAACCAAGGGCTTCTGGTGCAACACAATGTCTCGAGCCTCCACTGCTCCTAGAATAGAAGACGAACAAAACTCCTTGGATGCATTTGGTTAGTATGATCCTGCCACAGAGAGCTAGCTCCTTTGTAGTATTTAGTATTTAAAAACCAGATTTAACCAGTCAGCCAGCAACCCTCGCCCCGACAAACACTCTACCTTGACTGCCCCACCTCACTCAACTTGCCTTCTTCTTCATTCTGACCACCGCTGACCCTGGACTCCTCCTGGACTACCACCACCCTCTGGACCCAGACCCTCGCATCAACCAACAAGGCCCGCGGAGCAAATTTGTGCAAAGGATTTTGTACAAATCTGGAAGATTGTACAAAAGGAAGTTTTGTGCAAATTCAAAAGTCGTTAATTTGTTGGTATCATTCTCCCTTCGCAAAGTAACGATAGGTTGAATTTCCCTCCCCTCCAGCCCTCTTCGCAGATCGGGATCAGCTACCCCCTACAATTTGCCTGTGTGCCACACGTCTGACATATGGCACACGGATATGTATGACTCCAGAATTTGTGTGGTAAGGTTTTGAAGCGAACTGCTCTTGGGAAGAATGATTACATACCTAAACTATCTTTCTTCTGGTGTAGAGATTTTTCATTTATATAAACTTCAGTGACTTCAAGATGACAATAAATATTTAGTTTAACACAAGACTGTGTCTCTAACTGATGTTATTAATGTAATTATCATACTCTGATTTTTTGTGAACTGTTATTAATGTAATATATTATGATGATGTGATGTGTGAAATGTTATTGGATACACTATATTTCACAATAACAAAAAAATAAATTGTGAGAAAGAGAGATAAAGATTGAGTCTATTAACGGTTTGCCTAAAAATAGACATACCTGCTATAAGATTGGTCATCATTGTCCTGAAACACTGCAGATACACGCTGTCCGTCATTTCCAGATACGTGGCCATCTTCTTGACTCGGGGGTCCCGGAGCTGCGAGTATATCCCCTCCAGGTTCTTGAGACGGGAGATCCAGTACTCGATGTCGGCTGTGGGCAGGGGAAAGGGGGTCTTCTTGAAGGCCACGCTAGACTCTTCTTTCAGGACGTTGTTGATCTGCGTGGCCCACTGGATTACTACGCCTTCGATGTTGGTTTTTAAGTAAACGTCCATCTTTTCTCCCCGGCTATAAATGAAACATTGATGAATAACATTATAAAAGGTATTAATGAAACACCACTCAGGCTTTCACCCTCCTCTTTTGACAAAGAGGGAACTTGTGTAGGCATCATATAAAAAAAAAAAAAGTTTAAAACGTCACCTTTTAATCCAGTCATCTTCTGCTTGACCAATCTTTTCCACTCCCGCTGGCATCGGCAGTAAAACCTGACTGTCCATATCTCCCCGGATCTATGAATATAAGAAAATAACAATTTAAACACAAAAATTATTTTAAAAGGATTAAAACAAATAAGATAGAGTTTGAACAAAAAAGGAATTCTGGGCCAACACAACTCTTTTCAACTCGCGATGTTTTTTTCCAAAATATGATATGGAGCTTTAAAATACCCATTTAACCACCAAAGAAATTACTTTTTATTTAATTTGATTTTACACCCAGCTGATACATAGATTTTAAGAACAGAATATAATGAACTATCGAAAATGATAAGTAGGTACCTACTTAAAGTTTTTAAATCATAAAGTTTTGATTAAAAAAATAAATAATAAATAAAAAATTGTAAAACTGATAATCATGTTAAACAATATTAAAAAAATACATTTATATAATAACAAACAATATTATAACACAAATCATTAGCACTACATTACCTACGCTACAATAATTTGTAGGATTCATCAAAGTGCTGGTATATGTAGATTACGTTTTATATTATAAATAGATTCAGTAAATATTTATTTATTATATTGTACTCGTATATGCCCTGTACATATTTCGTTATAAAATTCAAATTACAATAGTGTCACAGGTGCAAAACACATCACAGTGGGTAAGATGGAATAGATAGCCTTCATGAAATACATCAACTAAATATTCAATTTGTCTCATTTTTTTTTTACATGAATACCGCACAAGAGTCCCAACTGCTCCCAACCGTCTAGAGCCAGTGAGACTATGGCATTCCCAATTGGGGAATGTTGTGAGGCTGAATATATTGGGGAGGGGAAGGAGAAGGGGAAGAGGAAGGTGGGGAAATACCTGGCTATTCAGATCTCGTCACCAAACATGGCTAAAAGCCATTTCAAGCAACGTTTCAATTCTGAATGGTGGTCTTTCAACAGGGCGATACTGAGAGTATCTTCTACTCTGGAACGTGCGCAAAGATAGTATATATTATTTTTAAATGAATTAATTGTGAAACAACACAAATTAATTTACTTGCGCACGCCGGGATTTGAACCTGCGACCTTCGGATTCGTAATCGAGAGCCTTACCCCTCGACCATGGAGGCAGTCCAAACATAAATGTCATGAACAAATTCAGCAATAACATTGTGTACGTATGCATAATTAAAAATAATTTGCAACAAAGGCGAATATACAAAACACACCTCACGTTCACTAATACTTATACTAATACTTATAGACTGATATCTTATTAATAATTATACAATTAATCATTATTATATAAGTTTAAGTTTAATTTTAATTATATAATTTTAAACATGTCAACAATATCCCCAATAACTATACTCATATCCTATTGGTTAGTGGGTGTGACTGATAGTTGGTTGTGTATGTGTTGCAGAAAAATGTTACATTTTGTTTTGTGTACCTCGTCGGTAAATGTAATTTAATAGTGGCGACGATGACAGGACTGTCAATTAGGTGGTTAATGACTCTATATAATACAACTAGGTCTGAAATAATTCTACTGTTAGACAGCGTAATTAGATGCAATTGATTCATCAAACTTAGATAATTAATTAATGTTTTCAATTGGAATTTTGAGCTTAAAATGTATGTATCTAAGAAATTTGTGCTGAACCCCTTCCGTTGTTAAAGTGTACTTTATAGCTTGACTTTTAACTAATGAAGTGTAGAGCCATGTTGCTTGTTCCATATATCTTGCAGAAGTTCCATCACAAAAAAATTTTGGAAAACAACTAAGTAAATACACTAACCATGTACATGTACTGTGCACACTATAAAAATATTGGCTTGCACGGCATATATAATTGTTTTATTGATCTTTTACAGAATATTTTATATTTATACTAACGGACCATTGTTCAATTGCACAAAATACACAAAACAAAATGAGATAAACAAGAGCTACAGAAAAAGAACAGCACATACAATATTTGATTCCAAAAAAAGATTTCAGAGATAAGTCTTATAAGTGTAATCTTTAGTTTGCCATGGGACATATGCGTCAAATACATCTACAGAAACTCTCAAATGACTGGTAGCAAAAATTCCAAGGCCCTGGCTTGAGTTAACAAGTCCTGGGGCATTTTGGACAGCGGAGGATGATACCCATAATGTTTCTGAGTCTACAGCAAGGAATGTTGAACTGAATGAGTTGCAACAAAGAAGGTGAGTCAATAATACAATTAATTATTTTAAAATGCAATTGGGAATATACTCGTATGCTATCTTACCAATACCAATTGTACATGTGTATTATATTTTATGTAAATTTAGATGTGTTGTGTATGAGTAGAAATGAATGGATCAGGAAATTACCTGATACAGGATGCTCTTGAAACTATAGACATGCTTCTTGACGTCATCGATAACCAACTCCGGCCAGCTTGAGTGGTTGAGGGGGTTGCAGAGCAGCGGAGCAAATATCTCTTCCGTCAGCACCGTCAACTCGCTCACTGTCTCTTGGGAGAGCTCACCCACTATCAAAATCTACAAAATACATCCATAATTATATATATATATTAATAGTAATAAATTAGATAGACGATAAAGAGCGACGCGTGTGACAGAAGTCATACATATGTTTGACGCGTAGAAAAGGTTAAATAAAGAACTATTCAATGTAAAAATAACAAAATGATAAAATTATCACCTAAGTTTGTGCATACGAGGTGTGATTAAAAAATATGCTGAATGAATTTTTATAGCAGCAATTGCTGGCGCTAGATCTATTTGAAGTAATAAGTTCTATAGCCTGATGCTTTAAGATAGTCAGCGTCAAGTTTGAACAAGTTGTAACTTGTCAGTCGGCTTCCAGAGCCGAAAGAGTGAGGTTGTGTTTTCCGTGTCTGTCACGCATCATGGATTTCGAACAATGTGTTAACATTAAGTTTTGTTTTAAGTTCCAAAAAAGTTCCAAGAAGTTCATGAAATGTTAAAATCAGTGTATGACGATAATGTGGTGCCTCTGAAGACAATTTACAAGTGGTATGAGCGATTTAAAAGCGGAAATGAGTCGATTGAAGATGGGCAACGATCGGGAAGTCCTACGATCTCAAAAACAGAAGCAAACGTGTGAAAAGTGTCAAAAATGGTTCGTTCAACAGGCGATTGACTATTTGAGAATTTACCGAATAACGGACGCAGAATTAAAATTATGTATTTTTAAGTTTTCTCCACTCCTATACCCCCCCCCCCCATATAGTCTAAAAACGAAAGTAAGCCAGATGCAGTTATGGTACCCAAATGAAACCGAATATACGATTTTAGTTCGGTGTTTAGTCTTTGGACGGCGCTACCATCAATGAGCGTATATTTTTTAGTGTATATTCAGTTTCATTGCAACTCCTACATTTGGCAATGTTGCTTGTAAAGCAGTTCCCAGAATGGCTACAGTAGATCAATCATTAAATTATAAGTATTTATTGTTTGTGTATTATAAAGAGGCGGTTTTGAAAGCAAAATGAAGAAAAGTTTGAGGATTCGCAATATCGTTAAAAAAAATTTTTACAACCCGGGCCGCTAGAGGGCGCTAGTGTGGCATGTTGCCATCTCAATGTATGGAAATTGTCAGAAGCTGGGCGTATTGTCTATTTTTAGTTATTTGGTGATACAAGCATAATAGCTACTTTGGCTGTGTCAATATATTTTGTCTCTGCAATAAAAATAGAATCTGCAGTCATTATCTTATGGAGAATGTAAATAAACAACAAAAGAAAATGTATTTTTATACTACTTACGCATCTAACATTGTCCTTGGTCACAGCTTGTAGCATGTTCCTCACGAAGTAGACCACCTTGCTCTTGATGCTTGGGCAGTAGCCGATGTATGGCTGCAGGAAACCCAGGTTATTAATGTGGAAAGTCATCATCGGGATGGAAACGTCATCAAAAAATTTGTATATCGCATTCTGAAAAAACAGATGAATTATTAATTTCAACTACTCTCAAATTCCTTCATCCTGCAAGCTTATTATGGAGATGTCTCTTTGGTGGTTGACTCTCCTGTCGGTATCCTTGATACATATTATTTCTAATTTTGAAATTGTCAATTCATAGTGGAATTCCATTTAAAAATGATTTTTTTTTTATTACAAAACCTTTTTAACTTTTTTCCCACTTATTTATTTTCGACCGGACCGGTTTCACCCTATCACGGGCATTGTCAGATTGGTTATCCGTAGTTCATGTAACTAAAGGACAAAAACTGCTATAAGATTCATTTTAGCAAACAAGACGGAAATCACAGGGAAAAACAAAACCAGAAATAACCATCTGTTCAAATAAAAGCGGAGACGAATTTCAAGTCATAAATAAAAATAATATTAAAAAGCAGGGGGACTCACTCCTGACATCGATGCTATATATGGCATAGATTTAGTTTTAATTGTGCCAGTCTGACGATGCCCATCATAGAGTGAAACCGGTCCAGTTGAAAATAAATAAGTGGGAAAAAATTACAAAGTTTTTTAATTGAAAAAATTCATTTTTGATACATATCCTACCCAGTTTTGAAAATCTTGTTATTGACGGACCAGTGGCGGTTTGTGGCCTAACTCAGTGGGAGTTCAATCGGACATTAAAAGAGTGAGAAAAAAATTCCTTCTATTTAAAAAAAAACACTATGTTACTCTATTCCATAACACTTTTTTTTCTCGATCAAAAAAAATTTCATCATATCACTGCACCAGAAATATGCGACCTAGCGACAAGAAACACTTCGGCGATTCAACGTCCGTGGCTAATGAATAATATAATTTCGTAGGTTACAAAACATAATTCTAAACACAAAAATCACAATTTAACCCGAAGGATCCGACCAACATATGTAGTTGAAAGGAATTTGTCCTACAAGCCAACCCACTACAATAGCAATATGGAGAATTCATCATGTTCATCTCCAAATATTGAGTTAATTGACTAGTAAATGTTCGAAGTAAAAGATTCATACTATAAAACCGAATGTTTTCTACCATGGAAGGCAAAGAGTGATACCTTTTTACTTACAGTTATTTTTTAATTAAATTTTTAAATCTCAATGAAACTCTCAATCTTATTGAACTTTTTTAGCCAACGCATACAGTCTCGTGATGCGCGTCGATGTGTTTATGTGGTCCCATTACCAGGTGTCTGTTTACATTTAGAAGCTGTTGTTATATTCCCAGCCCTTGCTATAAATCAAGCGCCATTAACGTCAACCCTTCATAATGTTATAATCCCTGCCATTGGCTTAAATCAAGCGTAAATTCTTTGTGCATTTCGGCGTTTTCAAATAAATGCATTATTTTAGAAAACCAATTAAGTAAACTCATTATCGATTTGTTACGCAAGCCATTGAGCTTAACTCTATGAAATTTCCCACAATCCGGGATACTAGAATACTATATAAACGGGAACAAGCCGTTCCTCTCAGTTCACATTTTAACATCTCGAAGTACAGTCTCCACGCTGTCCTTCTTCACTATTGTCATTGTCTATTTTATATTGTACTTATAAGTTAATTAATCAAATATTATAAGTCTTCTATAAATAAATATATATCGTATAAAATATATAAGTTGTATTGAACTTCCACCTTCTACTACTACTACCTCAACACATAACTATCTACAACCATCTGCAGATCTTCAATACATTACATCTGCAGATATATTCAGACACACACACTACTACCCATACGAAGAGATCTTGATCATTACTCGCCGCGCAAGAGTTGAATAATTATTTACTGCGTCCTCAACCGAGGGTCGTAGCAAATTGGTGTCAGAAGTGGGATAGCAGATTGATTACATTCTTCATCAAAAAGGAACTTCTGTGACGACAGAAGACTCCATCTTCATCAGGACAACGACGACAAGTCTGGCGGATATTCTCCTCGGAGAAATCTTTCCTCGGAAAGCAGGGACGGCTCAACCTGAAGTCAACCTCACAACATCGACGTAACCTGGAGAAAAGAAGAAACCGGCAACAACGTAGATCGCGGGAAGCCTCGAGCGACAAACAACATCTACGGTGAACTTCAGTTCTTCAAGCAGCCAAGGATCCAATCGTGTCAACTCCGACGACGAACATCAAGAACTTCACTTCACTTCACTGCAGTATGAATTGGCAACTCGTCCTTCTTCTACTGTGAGTACATAAAAATTTTTGTCCAATAGAATTTTTATCCTATTCTTTCCCAATCCTTTCAACTTTGACAATTAGTGTATTTTCTTCACACTATATACACCGTGAACCGTGTATTAGTGAATATCTAAATTTATTTACTTTTAAAGTAAATACTCTTATTCTTTTACAACGCGTAATAATAAATTTAACAATTTCAAATATTACATTATTATTACATTAATATTACAATTCATTCAATAAATCCTCGTAAAATTAAAATTCATTCAATTAATTCGCGTAAAGTTAAAAATTCATTTAATAAATTCGCGTAAAATTAAAAATTAATTCAATTAATTCGCGTAAAGTTAAAAAATTCATTAAATTAATTCTCGTAAAATTAAATTTCATTTTCTTTAATAAAAAATACTAAAAATCATTTCAAAATGAATGACACACCAACTACTTCTTCCTCGTACGAAACAATTTTACCATTACCTATTTTATTTAAATTTATTAAACCTTACGATGGAAATAGAGATAAACTCTGTGCATTTTTAACTAATTGTGATAGAGCTGTGGCGCTAGCTGCACCTAATCAACAAAATACCTTACTGTTTGTTATTCATTTTAACTTCATTGGAAGGCCAAGCAGAAGTTATCTGTGCCAACCATCTTACCAATAGTTGGTCTGATTTAAAAGATCTCTTGAAAAGATCATTTGGTGAGCGTAAACATTATGCACACTTATTACTTGAGTTACAAAATTGTAAACAATTTCACAACGAAAGCGTATCTCAATATATTTTACGAATTGAAAATTGCATTAAAAACCTTCTAGTATCAATTAACCAAAATAATAAAGATCCTTTAGAAATGTTAGGCAGAACAGCCAGCATACAAGAACTTGGTATGCAAACATTTATGTACGGAACAAACCCGTCTATCGCAACGATATTGCGATCGCGTAATCCGAAAGACCTTAACGAAGCTTTCACAATTTCCTTAGAAGAAGAAAGAATAAATAAACTCTTGAATTCTTCTAAAAACAGTCATAATAATATAAAAACATGTACGATATGTGGAAAATCGGGACATAATAATTATAACTGTTTTAAAAATAAAAATCATAATAATAACTCTAACTTCGATAAACGAAAAGTTATGTTCGTAAAAAATAATAATAATAATTTTAACAAATCTTATAACCCAAATTCGGGACCAAGTTATAATAATAACTATAATAAAACATTTAGTCCAAATTCGGGACAAAATTATAATAATAAAATGTGCAGGTATTGTAAAAAACCTGGTCACTTAATAGAGGATTGCAGAATATTAAAATTAAAAAATGAAAATCCAAATCCTAACATCTCTGCAACTCCCAATTCGTCTTCCCTACCAAGGAAAAATGATTCTAAAATAAATCATTTAAACTCCAGATCTGCAGTAGATCCGCGAGCCGATCTATTGTAAGTCACGAGCTAGGCTCAGGAGTATTCAAACGTTCCATATTAACATCAAATAAAATTAAAAATGAAAATGAAAAAATTAATAAAATTATTAATTATTCGCCATCTCAATCTGATACGTTGCGTCATGTGATTTTTCAAATACCTTCAAATGGTACTATTATTAAAAGACATTTTCTTGTCGACACAGGAGCAGCCGTATCCCTCATCAAGACTCACTGTCTTGGCGAAGGTACTTCCGTAAATTCGGGCAAAATTATAGAGATAAATGGCATAAGTAGATCGAAAACTTCGATTGAATCTAATGGAATTGTTTTAATTAAATTAAGTTTCTGTTATGAAACTATTATTCATGAATTCCACGTGATGGATAGTGAATTTTTAAACCTTGGATACGATGGAATTTTGGGGAACGACTTTTTGAAAGCAAAAATGCTAAAATCGACTATAAAAATAATGTACTACGAATAAACGATTCTAGTATAAAATTACATATTTCTGATCCTAATGAGCATTTGACTCCTATATATACCTTATCTCCTAGATCAGAAACTCTTATACAAGTTGATATTTTAAACCCTGAAATTAAAGAAGGGATAATTGATGTAAAAATACCTATCGAAGGTGTATATTTAGCCAATGCTATAACTGAAGTAAATGCGAATAATAAATCGTATTGTACTATATTAAATTCAACAGACGAATATGTTGATATAAATTATATGAAAATCTATTTAGATCCTATTCCAGAAAATGTTTACCATTTTAATCAAAATTCTAATGATGATGGTAAAAAACGTAAAAAATTAATTCGCGATCAAATTTGTATCGATCATCTAAACTCGGAAGAAATAAACTCTTTATTAGATATTTGTGACGATTATAATTCAATATTTTATCTCGAAGGCGACAAACTTACGGCAACCGATGCTATTAAACATCGAATAATAACAAATACTGAAAGTCCAGTTCATTCAAAAAATTATAGATACCCTGAAATACATAAAGAAGAAGTTAACAAACAAATAGACAAAATGTTACAAGACGGTATTATCCAACCTAGTGTTTCACCATGGTCAGCTCCTATATGGGTTGTACCAAAGAAAAATGATTCCTCAGGAAAACCTAAATGGAGAATAGTCGTAGACTATCGCAAGCTCAATGACGTATCTGCGGGCGACGCTTTTCCTTTACCTCACATTGTCGATATTTTAGATCAATTAGGTCATTGTCGATATTTCACAACACTAGATCTTGTAAGTGGATTTCATCAAATTCCTATGCATGAAGATGATATTCCAAAAACTGCTTTTTCAACTCCCAATGGACATTATGAATATACCCGTATGCCTTTTGGCCTGAAGACGGCTCCAGCGACTTTTCAAAGACTGATGAATAACGCATTAATTGGATTACAAGGATTATATTGTTTCGTTTATTTAGACGACATCGTCATATATGCAAATTCTATAGAAGATCACGCGAAAAAACTTACAGCTATATTTCAAAGACTTGCTGACAATAACTTAAAAATTCAACCAGATAAGTGCCATTTCATGAGAAAAGAAGTTACTTATCTAGGTCATTTAATTTCTAACGAAGGTGTTACTCCTAATCCAGATAAAATCAAAGCAGTCTCTGAATTTCCTATTCCCAGGAATCCTAAAGAAATTAAATCATTCTTAGGTTTAGCTGGTTATTACCGAAGATTCATTGAAAACTTCAGTAAAATTACAAAACCCTTAACTAGTCTGTTAAAGAAAGACGTAAAATATAATTGGAAAACCGAACAGCAAAATGCTTTCGATACTTTAAAAGAAAAATTAACTTCCTATCCTATCTTACAATACCCTGATTTCACGAAAGAATTCGTTCTAACTACTGACGCCTCAAATTATGCAATAGGTGCAATTTTGAGTCAAGGAAAAATTGGAGAAGATTTACCAATATCTTATGCGTCCAGAACTTTAAATAATGCAGAAGGTAATTACAGTACCTCTGAAAAAGAACTTTTAGCCATTGTTTGGGCTGTTGGACACTTCCGTCCATATATTTTTGGAAGAAAATTTAAAATTTATACTGATCATAGACCACTAAAATGGTTAATGAATGTTACCAATCCCAGTAGCAAACTGTTACGCTGGCGATTAAAATTAGAAGAATACGAATACGAAATTGAATACAAACCAGGTAGAATTAATTCTAATGCCGATTGTTTGTCTCGTATTCCTATAAATATGATAACCGAAGAGGAAAATTCACCCTCTCCAGATATTAACGAACTCTTAAATGAACCATGTTTCGACGAAATAAATGTCGATGATTTAGAAACTTGTCTAAATAATTTATCAACGAATAACTTAGAAATAGAAAATAATTTTGATGATAGTACATCACCTCTAGAAGATAATAATACTAATAACGACACTTACGAAAATTATTTAAGATTTTATTCAAATAATAATGAACCAAATATATTTAGTTTTAATGAACTCGATTTATTCTTTATTAATAATATGTCTAAAAATTTGGCATATCCAACTTCAACTGATCTAGATGATCAAAACCCTTTCTGTGCTGAAATATTATTAAACTGTTCAGACACTGATGAACTTTTAGAATCACCAAAAACTTTATATAGTATACATGAATCCAAATCTTTAGATAATAAAAAATCTTACTTTCATTGCTTTACTAAAACTCATTATTTCGACAAAGCAACTCCTAAAGATATTTTCTTAACACTAAAAAACTTGAGGTCTAAACTCATTGAAAAACATGTAACTGAAATTACGTTACCAAACTTTGTAAACCCTTTTGATTCTATTCCTTTTATAAAAATAAAAGAAATCATCCAATATCTTTTTAGAAATTTAAAAATTAAAATCAACATTCACCACAATAAAATTATAAACCCTTCAATTTCACAAATTCCCGTAATTTTAAAGGAATGTCACGATAGCCCTATGGCCGGACATCCAGGTTTCTTCAGAACCTATAGTCGGATCAAAGAAAGATACCGATGGGAAAAAATGAAAGATGATATAGAAAATTATGTTAAAAATTGTATCCACTGTCAGAAAAATAAAACTGATAGACGAGCATACAAAGCTCCAATGGAAATAACGACGACTTCTACAGAAGCTTTCGAAAGAATCGCGGTCGACATAGTCGGACCACTTAGCGAAACTGCTTCATCTAATAAGTACATCGTCACCTTCCAAGACGACCTTACTAAATTCTCTCAAGCCTATGCGGTTAGCTCTACAGAAACAGAAACTGAAGAAAAAGAAGCTGATTGTTTAGTTAAATTCTTTTCTCACTACGGAATACCTAAATCAATCCTCACGGATCAAGGTGTTCAATTCACAAGCCATTTAATGAAACATCTTACAAAACTATTTAAAATAAAACATTTGAAAACAACTGTGTATCACCCACAAACAAATGGAGCATTGGAACGCTCTCATTCTACTTTAAAAGATTACCTTACACATTATATAGATAGCGACCAAACAAATTGGGACGACTATATTCCTTTAGCTATGTTTTCATATAATACAAGTACACACTGTACAACTAAATTTACTCCATATGAACTTGTCTTTGGACATAAACCTATCTTGCCAAGCTCTTTGGAAAACCCAGATTCAAATCCAACATATGAAAGTTACCTTAATCAATTAAAATATAAATTCGCTATTACTAGATCACTTGCCCGTGAAAGAATCGGACATGCTAAAGAAACTTCAAAAAAATATTACGATAGAAACGTATCAAATAATACTTATAAAATTAATGACTTAGTTTTAATTAAAAATACTAATAAACCTAAATCTTTAAGTAAAAAACTTACTCCTAATTGGAAAGGACCGTACAAGATTGTACAGGTTCATGATAATCAAAATGTTACTATTAAATTGGAAAATAATTCACTAAAAAGATTCCATGTAAACAGAATTAAGCCATATCGAGCTTTTTCTCCTGTTCCAGGTCCTTCAAGACAATTTTAACTTTTTCACAAGACGTCCAACCAATAACCACTGGAAACGGACTCTTCTTTGATCAAATTGGAAAACTGAAAGTATATAATGACGATTGGAAAGTTATTACTTACCTTAATATCAGTACCTTCCCTAGACAATTGCAAATTTTAGATGATAATCATGCTTTAACTAAAAGCACATGTTCAAAATACTTATCATACGTACCTAACGACAATTGCAAAGATCTTTTAAAACCAGTTTTTAACATTATAAAGAAATGTAAAGTTAAACACGAATCAATAACACACCTCGTCTCCAACCAACGCGCAAAACGCGGTTTAATCGATGGTGTTGGAAAAATATTCAAAGCTGTTTTCGGAACTCTAGATTCCGAAGATGCCCAATATTATGATGATGCGATTGAACGCGTCATGTCAGATGATAAAGAAATTTATAATCTCATGAAAGATCAATTACAAGTCACAAAATCAACTCTTACAAATTTCAATATTACCCTTGCTAAACTTAACTATGACGAATATACTATGAATAAAAATATTATAAAAATAAATAATTACTTCAAGGAAGATCACGATAAAATGAACATGCAAGAAATTAAAAACATTCTTACTTCACAAACAAACTCTCTATTCGAAACAACGGAATACATTTATGAACAAATTGATTCTTTAATCAATGCTATTTTATTTTCTAAACAAGGAATTTTACATCCAGATATAATTACTCCTCAACAACTCTATTTCGAACTTAGCTCTAATATTAAAAATTTACCAAGCGGAAAAGAATTCCCTTTATCTTTAAAACTTGAAAATATTCATTCTTTAATCGATGTATCAGATTTAATTGCATATTATATTGATGGTAAACTTATCTTCATAACGAAGTTACCTTTAGTCACATCGCAAGAATATAACCTTTTTCATGTAGTACCTCTACCTGTTCCAAACATTGACATCCCAAATACCTTTTCCTTAATTATTCCTAAGCATAAATACTTAGCTATTACAAAGGACAAATCTTTTATGTGTATCTTGATAATTTTAAGAATAATTGTAAAACTATTACTAATGAAAATTTTATATGTAAGGATCTAGATGTGTTATCCACTTTCTCCGATCCAATATGCGAGACATATATTTTTATTGTCTGCTTATGTTAATGAAATACCAAATGAATGTTTCAGTAGAATCATTAAAGGCAACATACTTTTATGGCAGCCTATTAGAAATAATAAATGGATTTTTACTTATTCTCATCCTTCTAAAATAACTATCGATTGCAAAGATAGAAACAATATCTTTGATATTAAACTATTCCAAACTGGAATATTAACTTTAAATTCAAGTTGTAGAGCCTATGCAGGACTCACACAATTGATTACTAAAAGTAATATCATTACTGAATATGTTAACCCTGTTTCAACTTTAAATATTGTTGATGACAATTGTTGCAATATGAAAAAATATAATGAAACTCTTAATGAACTTGATCCCATAAATTTAATAAACTTGCAACATGATGACCTAAATTTGGCATCACATAAAATCGATCAATTTAACGATGAATTAAAATCATATAATTCAAAACCTCTTATAGTTAAACATTCATCAATGTTTCAAATTATTATTTATACATTGTCTACCTTTCTAATTATTTTTGTAATTTACAAACTATTGAAATGTTGTAGATTCTTTAGAATATCGAATTCTTATTTTCCAAATGATGATGATAATAAATGTTGTGTCAGGATTTATAATCAATGCAATAATCCTAGACGATCCACTACAAGGATCCAACCAACGATGACGTTCAGAAATTTGAATGATCACGAAAATGAAGATGTACCTCTTCAAGTTCTATCTTCTAACGAAAATAATTTAAAATATAATTACAGCAACTAAAGCTTAAAAAATCGTTGCTTTCATTTTATGGGGGGAGATATGTTATATTCCCAGCCCTTGCTATAAATCAAGCGCCATTAACGTCAACCCTTCATAATGTTATAATCCCTGCCATTGGCTTAAATCAAGCGTAAATTCTTTGTGCATTTCGGCGTTTTCAAATAAATGCATTATTTTAGAAAACCAATTAAGTAAACTCATTATCGATTTGTTACGCAAGCCATTGAGCTTAACTCTATGAAATTTCCCACAATCCGGGATACTAGAATACTATATAAACGGGATACTAGAATACTATATAAACGGGAACCCGTTCCTCTCAGTTCACATTTTAACATCTCGAAGTACAGTCTCCACGCTGTCCTTCTTCACTATTGTCATTGTCTATTTTATATTGTACTTATAAGTTAATTAATCAAATATTATAAGTCTTCTATAAATAAATATATATCGTATAAAATATATAAGTTGTATTGAACTTCCACCTTCTACTACTACTACCTCAACACATAACTATCTACAACCATCTGCAGATCTTCAATACATTACATCTGCAGATATATTCAGACACACACACTACTACCCATACGGAGAGATCTTGATCATTACTCGCCGTGCAAGAGTTGAATAATTATTTACTGCGTCCTCAACCGAGGGTCGTAGCACTGTGTTATATTTATTGCGGTGCACATTATTTTGATTGGGCTTCTAATCTTTATATAGCTAATAATAAACTGTTTGAGATACATGATATCCTTTGTCGGCTTTATGAGAACTATACTTGAAACTTACGATTACATAACACATAATCAGAAACTAAAAATCTAAAATTAGATTTAAATACAAAATAATTCAACATTGAAGAATGCAATAAAACAAAGTTTGTTGCTGAAAACCTGTTTGGCGGAGCTGCATAATTTTTTAAAGAAAGAACCAACATTTCTGAAATTCATGCCGTTCCAGGCAACCAATTCATTAAAATCCTTCCCGGTGCCTAGTGGTTGCAAGAAACTCTACTGTTCATTTTTTATATAAAAAAATTATCTCCAGTAATTAACCCCTTTTAATGGCTTAAAACACAATGTTGATTCTCGCAAAATACTATTCCGTACACTGTCGCCTTGTAGGTTCTAAAGGATTGCACGCTCGACACGTTTTCCCGCTGAAGCGCCACAAGAATGATAATGAATCAACTATTTCTTAGGTCAGAAAGCCCCATAGATGATGAATTCATAGCGCACGCATGAAATTCATTTTGGACTCACTCTCGGACAGTATTATCTATATGGACTGGTGGATTTTTTAGCACTGCTTTTAAATGGCGTGCTGTAAGTGTTGCAAAATTATAACGCATGTTTGTTTTATTTTGTGATCTTTTTTACGGGAGTTTACTGCAAAAATGCACGTTAGAGAAAACCGCCATTGATTGGTATACCTCGTCTGCCAGACACCATTTTGTATTAGGATCTTCCGCTCAAAAATATTCAATACGTTGCCAAATAAGCATAATATAATCTCTAAATTCTTTCACTAAGAGCATTCTGTGGTAGAAAATTATATTTCAGCACATTAATAACCCTATATATTATACAAATATAGATCACACTTAAAATTCTCGCCTCAATTTTAATGAAGGATTAATTCCTAAACACACAGACAAACATGGACAAAGAACGTTAGATTACATGATTCCTAGCTATTTGTATTAGATAATTAGGAAAGATTATTTTATGTACGATTTACTGCTGTCATTTAAGTTTTTATACTTTTTTATAGATATAAGTAGAAATATTTTTGAGTGAGATTATTGTGAAATACCTATGTCTTCAAGATTTAAATTTTTTACATATCGACGGTCCCAACGAACAATGTCGGATGTGCAAATGGTAACTTCTTATTAGAGCTGTTTAAAGTTTTGTTTCTACGTGTTTAAAGTTTCATATCCACATTTTTATTGTTTTCGAGATGAAGAAATATAGGGTTGTTTTTGATATTTTGCATAAACCTCTATTTATTTCATTGGAAAAAAATAATATTGCAACTAAGATAGTTCTTATGCAATGTTTCCAATTTACACATCTGACATTGTTCATTGGAACCGTCGACATGTTTTTATTTCATATAAACATATATATATGTAAGTACTTTAACTGTAAATTTATTATTTGAATGAAAAGCACAAGTTACTCAAACTACTAAAAAGTAGTTTATTGGGCTTTTTTGTCTTATATTTTGTAAAATTTCTTGACATTAAAAAAAATATATTAAAAAATATAAATATATACGGGAACCTTCTCATCCCCTTGCATCATCTTCTGCCACTTGTCCACTTTAAGTCGCAATGTCTTCAGCACGAAAGTGCAAAGGAACTCTAATCGAGGGTCCACTTCATCCTCCTTCTGTAATGACATAATACATATTGTCAATAATAAGAAAAATTATTTCTATAACTGAATAGCGTAATATTGACTGTCCCAAACTCCTGATTCACAAGAATCTACAAATGAGTTGTGAGGTGAAAAACCTGCTCAGGAAGTTTCTGGTGATTTGAGACAATCGCAAAAAACCGTTTGGAACACATTGAAGATAAACATTACTTATTTATTTTTTGATAAATATCAAAATAATAATATGTCATTATTTAGATCAGTTTTTTGTGGCTTCATAAAATCAAATACTGTAAAAATATGTAATCAACTAATTCTAATCTAACAGTTTTCATATATTGAGAAGGCAACACGCTACACTAGCGCCTCTAGCAGTGCGTGTTGACGGAATTGGTTTATTTCATAAATTTCAAAATATTTTCTTTGAAATATGTTCTTAATATATTATAGAAATCAAAAATTCATTAACCTACATATGACTCCTTTTTGGCTAATAAATGAAAAAATATGAAAGAGGCTATTAGGTTTGTATTAACAGTTATAAGCCTCGCCGCTTGATGCTCGCGCTCAGTCTGGTGGTTTAGAAAGGGAATTAAATACTTATTTAATAAATTGTGATAAATTTTCTTTAAGTTCTTATATTTAGACTTGTTTTGGTTTAACATAGCACAATTCTTATAATTTGAAATTTTATTTATATACACTTTAAATAGATATAAATGTCTTGGTTCAGCAGTGCAACTGAGATATTTGCTGAAGGACGCATTCCCAGATTCTGAGCCCTAATAAAAAATCCCGATAGCCAAGTACAGAACGCGACTAGCCAAAAGTGAAAACACCTTGTGATGGCAGCACTGGACTTCTGGTAGGGTCCCATTAACAAGCGATGGAGCCAATTCCTAATGTTTTAGATTTCTAAAATTTCATTTATTATTTTCATAATAATAATAATCGGATGATTTTTATAGCGCCGTTTTTGTGAAAAATCACCTCAAGGGCGCTGTACAAATATTACTTCCTATTCTTATATTACATCTATTCATATTTTATCTTTTGTATTTTTCAATTACAATATATTTATCTTTCATTATATTTGAAGATACATATTATATTGTACAGAAGTCGTGGGCTTGCACCACCCTCCACGAGATCAGTAATAAACATTTAAAAAAAAAAATTATTCATTCATTCGCAGAGCTATTTCATATTCAAAAAAGGTGCACTCTCTTTCCTCGTCGACATATATAGAAAAGAAATATATTGAAACCATTTTTTGTTTGGATATTTAGCACTTTATCCCAAATAGACCAAAATTAAATTAATCGCAAGCGGGTACATCTCTAAATTAAGTACTATATATGTGCAAAAACCAAGAAAAAGTATTCAGTTTAATGAAAAAGTCTTTATTATTAATCTTTTTATAATTTAAATTTTATAAAATTGTAATAAAGGTCTTATATCTATATTCCCACATCATATTCATACCTAAACACTATTTGTCATGTATAAATAAAATATATTACATACAAATTTGCAATAGTACCTACCTAAATTATCATTTGACATAAATATTATAGGGTAGGTACTTTTGATAAATGTTAATTTTTGTGAAAATTGAAGAGTACGTAATTATGAATATAAAGATCTAAGAGGTCAAATACTTGAATAAAAAAATAAACGACATGAAACAAACAAAAAAAACAGCTAAGTAATAACATAAAGAAATAATTCGTGTTGTACATTTGTAAATTTAGTGTAGTGGATCATAATAAAAAAAATTACCTTATCATCAGACATGATTGTCGCGTGCAGAATGTCGCGAAGTTTATAGATTCACTTCAGAGACACGTTTTGGAGTGAGCACGCGAACTTCGAAAATGCTCTATTTATTCTGGGGTGCTAATAACACAATTTGTTGCTCGGCAACCAAGTTTTGAATGGCGTGAATCTCCCCACTCGCGAGGTATTGATTGAAGTTAAGAATAGTTTTCGCATACCGACAAGCGTGAATAACTAAACTTGGTAATCATGATAAATGAGAAAGCTTTCAAACTTTCGTTACTAAGGAATTTCATTTTAGTTTGACGCAGAAGCTTGACGTCTGGTAATCATTTTGACAGCGCGCGGCATTTTTAAAAGCATGGAAATAATTATTATTTTAAAACATCAATAAACAAATTACAAATGTTTAAACGGTATCCCCCAAACCAACGAATAAGGCCGCCTGAAAAATATGTATTTTTTTTGTACTCCACACCATGGCATGGCAGAATATTCTAGACAAATAATAAATTCTGAACAAATCACGTCATTGCTATGGCAACCCCAAGATCTTAGACATTTCATTGTTGTTTTTCAAAAACGACAAAAATTAACATACCCAACCATTGTTGTTTACTGTAGTTATTTATTAATAGTTACAAATCATATCAAATTAAGGGCGAGAGGGACCTCTCGACCTATTTAGAAATATTGATAGTGTTATTACGCAATACAATAAACATAATGTTTTTAAATAGAAAAATATTTATTATATATTGGCTTAGCATTTATTAAAATCTAATCAAAAATATAACTTTTTCTGACCGTCCTATTGTATGTTTTACAAAATATTTAAAATATGAATATGATTTTTAAAGTGGAGAAAAATACATTTCTCGTTACATTTTTGTAAATAAACTTAACCAAAGATTTATAATCCGCATAAAAAAAAACATTAAAGTTACGTAGTGTTTATGAAAAATTTAAACTACACACTGTTTTTTTTCAATTTATCTTATCGGCATGTTGAAGAAAAACATTCACAGCACTTTTTAAGGATATTCAACTTTTCAAATGTTTTTGTAAAACATGCGTAGAACGGTCATAAATGTGTAATATTTCTGATTTTATGTTGATAAATACTAAGCCCATGCAAATTTTAAAAAAAAGTAAAAAATATTTTTCTCTTTGTAAACACCATGTTTATCGTATTGCACAATAATATTATCATTATTTTGAATTTATAAATAATAACTCTCCGACGTCCCTCTCCCCGTTAATAGAACAGCGGAATGAGGGAAGTTATTTACTTTGTATTCAGGCGCTGTTTAGCTGAATTTCAAGCTAGGAAACTCCCGTTTAACGTTTAAGACGTTTACAAACGCACTGCTGAAATGACTGGAAAGTTATTATGGTCTATTGACAAATTTTATCAATTTCGTACATATTCAAAAAATATTTTTGTGGATTTATGCTGATTTTTAAACAATTATGTCAATGTACGTTCGGATTTGAGGTTAGGCTTCACGTTTGAATTTGACAGTTTATTGTAAACAAAAAAGTCCAGAAGAAAAACGACTTAAGTCAAATTTTGTCATTTATTTTGAAATGTAATTTAGATCGTGAATTTTTTTGTATTGGGAGCGGGAAAACGGAAGCGGGTAGCATGAAACATCTGCAAACTGGAAACGAGAAGCAAGAAGCAAGAAGAAAAACCAAAACATAAATGCGGGAAACTAGAAACTGAAATAAAAAGAATCAAGAAACAAGAAGAAGTAGGAAGCAAGGAATTAAAAACAACACACAATCCATTCCTTTGGTCCTATCTATCCTACATTCCCATATTGGCTCTAGGTTGCCATGAATACCGCCTAATTAAATTCTATCCTCCTTCTCATCCTTAGAGCATGTGCTCGAAATTCCAGCTAAATCGTTGCCCCTGGACCCTCGTGTCTCGGTGGGACTCTCTTACTTAATGCACTTTTATTTGGTCTCTTACTTACACTTTCTCTTACTAACAATTTTTTTTAATAAATGTTTTTTAAACTACAAATTATATCTTTTTTTAATATTTTCCTGATTCCATCTTTCTGTTCACATTTATGAAGACTATTTGTATAATGTAAAAATATACTTCTTTATTAGTAAATTCACTTTGTGGCATCATTTTAAATTAAATAATACAAAATATTCACTTGGACCATTGTCCCCATGAGCCATATTCGTGTTTTAAAACCTTTTGAACGACACAGCGCCCTCAATTTTTGTCTACGTATAAATGTAAGACCGTATGTGAGCACTTGGCACTGTTGGGTTGGAAATGTTTTCTATAAGATCTTCAGTTCTATGGATTCGACAAGGTTACAGAAAATTCGAATCTTTGAAAATAAAATAAACATTTTCCAAAAATGTCCATTTCATGAGCACTTTGCACGATTGGAATCGAACTATTCAAGCCTATATCTCCGGTTCTAGAAACACAATTCTGTCGATTTTTTTCGGACTCATACTAGAATTCAAACCTGTGAACCCGTTTCTGAAAAAAATAAGAATATATTCCAATAATGTCTATTTCATTAGCACCATTGGGGTCGAATTGTAATGAGAAATAATCGAATTTAAATAATAATAAAAAAATTCCGAATCAGTTCACATATCAAATTTAAGTAGCAATCTCATAGAGCCGATAGAATCGGTTTGCCTGCACCGGAGATTTCAGTTTGAACAGTTCGACCCCAACAGTGCAAACTGATTACGAAACAGAACCTATATGAAAAATGTTCGAATTTTGAAAACTTTCTTTCAGAAACGAGCTCACAGAAACGATTCTATCGGTTCTATGAGATTGCTACTTTGATATGCGAAATGATTCGGATTTCTTTAAAATTATTTATAACCGATTATTTCTCCAAAATATCTTATTCACGAACACTTTGCACCGTTGGCGTCGAATTGTTAAAAGTGAAATCTCTGGATCTAGCCGTACGATTCATACTCCAACAAACCTATGAACAAAATTTGAAAATTCTAAAAATAAATCCTGAATTTTATTTTTATATTTCATGAGCACTTTGCATCTTTGAGATTGAACTTTTCATGCTGAAATCGATATTTTTTATTTCATGAGCACTTTGCGCCGTTGGGGTCGAATTGTTAAAACTGAAATCTCGGGTTCTGACCACACGGTTTCCTCGATTTTACTGGATTCATACTCAAATTATAATGGTGAACTCGTTTCTGAAAGAAAATTTTCTAAATTATATCATTTTCGAAAAATTCAATTTCATGATCACTTTGCACCGTTGCAAATGTTGAGGTCGACTCTGTTCATGCTGAATTCTTCGGTTCTAGCCATACGATTCTCTCCATTTTTTTTGTAATTCATACTAGAATCAAACCTGTGATATAAATTTTTCAAAAATCAAACATTTCTTCAAAACACCTATTTCATGAGCACTTTGCACCGTTGGGGTTGAATTGTTAAAACTGAAATCTCGGGTTCCGACCGTGCGATTCCCTCGATTTCTTTGAATTCATACTCAAATTATACCTATGAACTCGTTTCTCAAAGAAATTTTTCAAAATTAGAATATTTTCGAAAAATTCAATTTCATGAGCACTTTACACCGTTGGGGACGAATTGTTAAAACCGAAATCTCGGGTTGTGACCGTACAATTCCCTCGATTTTTTTGGATTTATAATCAAATTATACCAGTGATCTCGTTTCTGGAAGGATTGTTTCAAAAATCGAAAATTTCTTTAAAATATCTATTTCATGAGCACTTTGCACCGTTGGGGTCGAATTGTTAAAACTGAAATCTCGGGTTCTGATTCCCTCGATTTCTTTGAATTCATACTCAAATTATGCCTGTGAACTCGTTTCTGAAAGAAATTTTACAAAATTTGAATATTTTCGAAAAATTCAATTTCATGAGCACTTTGCACGGTTGGGGTCGAATTGTTAAAACTGATATCTCGGGTTCTGACCGTACAATTCCCTCGATTTTTTTTGGATTCACACTCAAATTATACATGAGAACTCGTTTCGAAAGAAAAAAAATTCAGGATTTGAATATTCCTCAATATTTTTTATTTCATGAGCACTTTGCACCGTTAGGGTCGAATTGTTAAAACTTGTATCTCGGGTTCTAACAGTACTATTCCCTCGATTTCTTTGAATTCATACTCTAATTATACATATGAACACGTTTTGAAAGAAAAAAATTCAGAGTTTGAATATTCCTCAATTTTTTTCGTTCATGAGCACTTTGCACTGTTGAGGTCGACTCTGTTCATGCTGAATTCTTCGGTTCTAGCCATACGATTCTCTCCATTTTTTTGTAATTCATACTAGAATCAAACCTGTGATATAAATTTTTCAAAAATCAAACATTTCTTCAAAACACCTATTTCATGAGCACTTTGCACCGTTGGGGTTGAATTGTTAAAACTGAAATCTCGGGTTCCGACCGTGCGATTCCCTCGATTTCTTTGAATTCATACTCAAATTATACCTATGAACTCGTTTCTCAAAGAAATTTTTCAAAATTAGAATATTTTCGAAAAATTCAATTTCATGAGCACTTTACACCGTTGGGGACGAATTGTTAAAACCGAAATCTTCGGTTGTGACCGTACAATTCCCTCGATTTTTTTGGATTTATAATCAAATTATACCAGTGATCTCGTTTCTGGAAGGATTGTTTCAAAAATCGAAAATTTCTTCAAAATATCTATTTCATGAGCACTTTGCACCATAGGGGTCGAATTAGTAAAACTGAAATCTCGGGTTCTGGCCGTACAATTCCTTCGTTTTTTTTTTTGGATTTATACTCAAATTGTACATGTGAACTCGTTTCTCAAGGAAAATTTTTCAGAATTTGAATATTTCTCAATTTTTTTTATTTCATGAGCACGTTGCACCGTTGAGGTCGAACTGTTCATGCTGAAATCTAAGGTTCTAGCCATACGATTCTCTCATTTTTTCTTAATCATACTAGAATCAAAAATGTAAAATAATATTTTCTAAAATCAAACATTTCTTTAAAATACCTATTTCATGAGCACTTTGCACCGTTGGGGTCGAATTGTTAAAACCGAAATCTCGGGTTCTGACCGCACGATTCCCTCGATTTCTTGAATTCATACTCAAATTATACCTGTGAACTCGTTTCTGAAAGAAATTTTACAAAATTAGAATATTTTCGAAAAATTCAATTACATGAGCACTTTGCACCGTTGGGGTCGAATTGTTAAAACTGAAATATCGGGTTCTGATTCCCTCGATTTCTTTGAATTCATACTCAAATTATACCTGTGAACTCGTTTCTGAAAGAAATTTTACAAAATTAGAATATTTTCGAAAAATTCAATTACATGAGCACTTTGCACAGTTGGGGTCGAATTGTAAAAACTGATATCTTGGGTTCTGACCGTACAATTCCCTCGATTTTTTTTGGATTCAAACTCAAATTATACATCAGAACTCGTTTCGAAAGAAAAAAAAATTAGGATTTGAATATTCCTCAATATTTTTTATTTCATGAGCACTTTGCACCGTTGGGGTCGAATTATTAAAACTGATATCTCGGGTTCTTACCATACGATTCAATCGATTCTTTGAATTCATACTCAAATTACACCTGTGAACTCGTTTCTGAAAGAAATTTTTCAAAATTATATCATTTTCGAAAAATTCAATTTCATGAGCACTTTGCACCGTTGGGGACGAATTGTTAAAACTGAAATCTCGGATTCCGACCATACAATTCCCTCGATTCTTTGAATTCATACTCAAATTACACCTGTGAACTCGTTTCTGAAAGAAATTTTTCAAAATTATATCATTTTCGAAAAATTCAATTTCATGAGCACTTTGCACCGTTGGGGACGAATTGTTAAAACTGAAATCTCGGATTCCGACCATACAATTCCCTCGATTCTTTGAATTCATACTCAAATTACACCTGTGAACTCGTTTCTGAAAGAAAATTTTCTAAATTATATCATTTTCGAAAAATTCAATTTCATAAGCTCTTTGCACCGTTGGGGACGAATTGTTAAAACTATTATCTCGGGTTCTGACCGTACAATTCCCTCGATTATTTTGGATTTATAATCAAATTATACCAGTGACCTCGTTTCTTGAAGAATTTTTTCAAAAATCGAAAATTTCTTCAAAATATCTATTTCATGAGCACTTTGCACCATAGGGGTCGAATTTTTAAAACTGAAATCTCGGGTTCTGGTCGTACAATTCCCTCGTTGTTTTTGTATTCATACTCAAATTGTACATGTGAACTCGTTTCTCAAGGAAAATTTTTCAGAATTTGAATATTTCTCAATTTTTTTTAATTTCATGAGCACATGAAATTAAAAAAAACACACACACCGTTGGGGTCGAATTGTTAAAACTGAAATCTCGAGTTCTGACCGTGCGAATTCCTCGATTTTTTTGGATTCATACTCAAATTATACCAGTGAACTCGTTTCTGAAAGAAATTTTTCTAAATTAGACCATTTTCGAAAAATTCAATTTCATCAGCACTTTGCACCGTTGGGGTCGAATTGTTAAAACTTAAATCTCGGGTTCTGACCTTACAATTAACTCTGTTTTTTAATTCATTCTCAAATTATACCTGCGAACTCGTTTCAGATAGAATATTTTCAAAATTAGATCATTTTCGAAAAATTCATTTTCCTGAGCACTTTGCACCGTTGGGGTCGAATTGTTAGAACTGAAATCTCGGGTTTTGGCTGTTTTATTTTCACTTTTTTTTCAGATTCATACTCAAAATCTGTTAACTCGTTTTGAAAGGAAAATATCGAATTCTGAAAGAAAATTTTCAAACATTTTCCAAAATCTTTCTTTTCTTGAGCACTTACCTGAAATTTACGGTTCTAGCCAAACGATTCTATCTGTTCTTTGAGATTTTATATTTAAATTTGATAATTCAACTCGATTCCGAAAGGAAATTGAATCATTACTAATCACTCCTTTTTACAATTAAAACTCAAACCCATAGTTAATGTCAATCCTGTCACAGTATTCCTGTGAAGTGCGAGGGAGGTAGTACTATAGAAATATTAGTGTAGAGTATAGACTTTTGTAGAGTATAAATTTTCAGAATCCATACTATTTATCAACGTGATGGAGGAATACGTATGCGAGCCACAAACAGAACTCGTACCATCGGTAAATACAAGGTACGTAACTACTGAATATTATATACTGAATAGTGCCCAGAAAGCTTTCTTTGATCGCACTGGAAGAATGAAACGGCACTATGAATTCATAGCTCGGCTTAATATTTTTGGCAAAGATTTTTTTGTGCTCTTGGAACGTCGAAGTATTTACAGATTTCCGTTGTTGACGTCCTTTAAAACCATTAAAATGATCTTTATGGTGCATTTCTGATTTATATTTAGATGTTTTATATAATTTGATGCGGATGAGCCCCATCCTAATTATTCTCAAACTATCTCTAACTGCAAACAGTAATTCAATTCACAATTTAATGAGAGCATTTGACGTTTGACAAATCATTTGTAAAACTAACCTCACTCGTCTTTACGCGTAACCTGAACAAGGCTAATATCAATATCCAGCACTCCTTTCCACCTTCGGTCTTTTGCCACAAATAAGTTCAACAAGCTACCAGAAAATAATCAACAGAGTCATACACAGAAATAGTGAAAATTTTTTTTTTTTAATATTTTCTAATGATCGAGCCATTACTAGTGCCCTCACCCAAACGCCCTGTCATTGACAGTTACTGTAGTATTGTGTAAAACTTGCTGTGTTGTATTGCATGTTCAGCCTGGCAGAATATTGTAGACAAATAATACATTTTGAACTAAGCACGTCATTTCTATTTCAACCCCAGAGTGTTTGACATTTCATTGTTGTTATTCAAAAACTGTCATCGATCATTGTTGTTTACTTTAGTTAATTTTTAATATTAACAAATCATTTCAAGTGAATAGACCAATAAACAGCGGAACGAAGGAAGTTGTTTACTGTGTATTTCAAGCTAGAAAACTCCTGTCTATTTTTGAAGACGTTTAGAAACGAACTTCTGAAATGACTGGGAAGGCATTATGGTCTGTTGACAAATTTTATCAATGTCGTACGTATTTAAGCAATATTTTTGTTGATTTATGCTGATTTTTAACCAATTATAGCAGTGTATATTCAGATTTGAGGTTAGGCTTCACGTTTGAATGTGACAGTTTATTGTAAACAAAAACGTCCAGAAGAAAAATAACTCAAGTCAAATTTTGTTGTTTTATCTTTTTAAATATTTTTTTTTAGTTGGAAGCGGGAAACAGCATGAAACACCAGGAAACTGGAAACCAGAAGCAAGAAGAAGAGACGAGAAGCGGCGAGAAGAAAAACCAAAACATAAATGCGGGAAGCTAGAAAGTGAAACAAGAAGTAGCGGAAAACAAAAAGAAACATGAACCAAAAAATTAAAACCAATGCTCAATCCACTCCTTTAGCCCTATCTATTCCACATTCCCATATTGGCTCTAGGTTGCCATGTATACGCCTAATTAAATTCTATCCTTATCATCCTTAGTGCACTCTTACTTACACTTCCTCTTAGTAACTATTTTTTTTAAAATTAATATTACAAATAACGTATCCATGCCCGCCTCATTTTCATGACGAAATACGATTTCATCAACATTATAATAAATTATGATGGCGTGTAAAAATTTTTTTTTAAATTATTTTTTTATTACATATGTTTAGGAACATTTGTTATCGGCTGACGTATTGCCTATCTCGCTAGGTGTGAAACGCCTGTCAGTGTGTTAAGATGGCAATTTACAAGGGTAGTTAGTTGTTCAGCTAGAATATTTAGACGACAAATAGATTTATAAATAACGGTCATAATCAAAGCTCCGTGGCATATATTCAAATAATTACTGAAATTTCATTGGAAAACCTCCACGAACCGAAAAAAATCATCTTGCGACCTACTCATTGTTTATAAAGATTTGAAATTTTTAAATACTTAAAAAGTTCACCAAAAATGTTTTCAAAAATTTTACTTGAAAGGGAATAATATTCTACGTTTTGTTCACGAATTTTAGTTAATGTGTTAAATATATGTATTTATCAATGCCCAGCGGGATGTCTGTTGGTGTCAAAAGAGTTCTAGAAGTTTATGAACGTTTACATCTGTTTTGTATTACTCGAAAGGGAATAGTAGTATTCTGCATTTTGTTCATCTGATATGTAGATCTTTCGTTCCATTCCTTGAAGAACCAACTTTTTTTTCAGACAACTGTTCCTGTAGGACCCAGCAACAGCAATTCAGTCGCCACACAGAATAACGATGGTTCTATGCGTAAGGATATTTCTAGCTTTTTGTTTTGTTCTTCATTGTTTCGTACCTTTTGTTATGAATAATGTATTTATTAGCCTCAAATATTAGCTTTTTCTAGGTGAGAGGAAGAACATTTTGAGCTGTGTTGGGCCGACCGCAGCCCTTACTCCCAGAAAGAAGCTGCGTTCGGATGTTTTGGGGGGCAGGCGTCAGCTACGATATGTCCAAACCAAAAACACCTCTAAATTTATTTATTTTTTTACTAAACATTTTTTTTTCATTAAATAAAATAAACACTTTGTTTTAAACCACTAAAATTTTTACCAACCGGTCTCGTTCATCTCAAACTTCATCGGGTTAAATCTTAAAACCTTTGTTTCATTTAATAAATATGTCAGACCACGCGGCGATTATTGCTTTTTACGAAAATGTATTTTTTTTACTTGAGAATGTATATATTGTCCTGCATGCCAGGGGTTTGCCTGTGTTGTGGGGGACATGGTTGGTTTCGTGCTTATATATTCTTGTACATATTTCTATGCAGGCGCCATTGGAGCAGTCCGCTCCAGGCGAGGTTCACTCTTGCCAAGGTGCTGATGATACATAATTCCTAAAACAGTGTCCTTGAGGTGATTTTATCCGAATATTATTAATTACAGTGATCAGTACCTAGGCATCTATCTACGCCCACAATGCCTATATATTAGTTTTAAAAGTCTGTAAATTCAACAGGCGTGAAGTTAAAACTCACAGCATTCTATATTGCAATCATTCCACATTTTTAAGAGTTCATACCAAACTATCTTATATCTAACGTGTAGTACAGTGGTCGGCAAACTTTTAAAAGCGTCACGAGATATGCCACGCCCACATATTATATTAACTGTGTGTAATGGCCCTCTACATGATGGCCGTTGATGGGCCATCAGCTGGCCAGTGGTAGGCAAACTTTTTCGCCAAAGAACCAAATATGTACATAGCAACGATTAAAAAAAATGTTGAGAGCCAAATCAGGTTATTAATTTAGTAAACCTTTATTATAATTTTAGACCTACGGATACACTGAATAAAACTTGATTTCGTAATTAATGATGATTTAATTTATTGATAAAAAAATAGTATAAAAGTAAGGTATCCGTAAATTTAAATCAAGACAATGACTGACAAACACTTAATGCGAACAATGTTCTTGCATCTCCTTGGAAAGTTTGAGTATGTCAGGTTTGTGTATTGTTGTTTTTAATTTTAGGCACGATTCCGGATTCTCATCAATAAGACGACTTTTCAGTTTACTCTTGATAAAATTCATGCTTGAAAAAATTGTTCCCATGAATATGTAGAACCAAAAAGGAAAAGAAGAGCAAACGAGAGTTTTTTCAGCTTATCATAAGAGTCATACTATATCCAGGGGTCGAACATGATCATGTCTTCCTTCTCCAGGTCTTTCAAAACAGACCACTTGTCATGTGAACTAAGTTCACATTTGTTCCCTCTCCAGTATTTCCAAATCAACATAAAGACGTTCAAATTTAGAGTTCCATAATTCCTTGTTTTTTTTTTTTTTTTAAATCCAGCAATTGTATTTCGAAGTTACCAAATGCCAAAGGGAGAAAATTTCAAATCTGTTATCGTAGCATTAAGAGGATATTTGACACATGGTAAGGTCGCTCTGCTGTTTTTAAATTCCTGAAACCTACTGTGAAATGCTTCCCTCATATTAAAAATGGTTGTTTTGAAAAAGTGGCAATGGAGGAATTATTTTCTTGGCGATGCTTCAGCAGGCACGGAAAGTGAAACAAATTGATGACAAAAATACCTATTGGATGTGCAGCTGAATGGAGAATAAGACAACTTTATTCTTCAGGAAGGTACCTTTGAAAGGCGCCCGCGATTTACAGACACGATAAGCTCCGACCACTGTAGACAAGACTGTTGCGCCTGCTCGTGGAATTTTGTGCCAGAGCCGCACTTAAGGGGCCAAAGAGCCGCATGCGGCTCGGGAGCCGCACTTTTCCGACCACTGAGCTGGCTGAGGCGATTGTCGGTGAGCCACTACACGATGGCGACATTCAGTTCTACTTTCAACGTGCTTCAGGGTGGACGTGCAGCTGCGGCAATATATTTGGTTAAAAAACGAGATGATTCGTTTTTATTAGTATATTAGGCAATGACATTAAAAACAAATGATATGTAAATGTAATTTTATGATATTATATGCTACCTAATATCATAAAATTAATTTCGGATATTCAGGAAATGTAATTTTTTTTTATAATTTGTTGTTATTGTTATGTTTTTCCTCTCTTCCATTAACTCTACCCCAATAAAAATATGGTATAAATGTAGACATATTTATTTAAAAATATTATTTAGTTATTTTAAGTACAATATTCGGAGAGCCACAATTTACAAAAATACCTATTTAGGGTTTATTTTTGTATTTGAGATTTCATATGCATTCATCAAAGGGATGATTCGATGAATTTTATAGTTTCATCACATGTCCAAACTACTGCAATTACGTTGAAAAATGTTTCGAAGCTACGTAAATATTATTAACTAGGACGTCACCTCCAGATCACGTTCAAGCGGACACTGAACAGTTCGCCACATGTCGTGTAGTGGGCGTCACTATCACCATCCTTTGATGTGTGTACGAAATACCGATAACGAGGTCATCCCGCGCCATCATGGGCCATCACACTATGCCCACTACACGATGGGCCATCCGTAGTGGGCATAGTGGCGTATGATAGCCCATCATGCGCCATCATCGGCCATCATCGGCCATCATGTGTAGTGGGCGTCACTATCACCATCCTTTGATGTGTGTACGAAATACCGATAACGAGGTCATCCCGCGCCATCACGGGCCATCACACTATGCCCACTACACGATGGGCCATCCGTAGTGGGCATAGTGGCGTATGATGGCCCATCATGCGCCATCATCGGCCATCATCGGCCATCATGTATAGGGCTTATAACAGGCTTAACGATTTTAACACGAGCGGTATAGGGCCCTATTACTTGCAAAGCTCCATTGCTATAAAGGCGCAACCAGGGGCGCTATTCCCGTTCTTTTTAAGGAAGATTCCTTACGTTTTTCCTTAGGGTTAAAGACTTCTTGATTAACTGCGGAATTCCGGTGAGACATAGTAAAAAGATTCTGAATAGATTGTCAAGAGATTATTTGAAAACACAAATTGATGAAATATCTTCAAGTGACATAAGATTTTGAACTAAAACTTTTAAAAACAATTACATTGTATTATAATTCATTTTAATACATTTTAATTTTATTTTTAAATATCATAAATAAGCCTTCTAACGAAGAATCACGTTTTATAAAAAGGTACCTACCTCATTCGATAGTAATGACCTTTTTTGTCTCTAGTTCTAAAAGTGACATTTGAATTTGTACCGAAGAGTGGTATATCTATGGTACTGACAGAAGAGTTGGGTCATTCGACTTATTTTAAAAACTCGGTTCCAATTCCGAGTTTAGCCACATGGACTCGATTCCTCGGACTCGGTCTTTGTTCCTTTCAATCCGCATAGGTTCGCCGTTCTGGAATCAAAAATCATTCATATTACACTAATGAAAAGGGACACCTTTCGTTTCTGACTGAAATCCAAAACCTTTGCCATTCCTTGAGTGTAAGTTCAAAACGATTGAATCCGGATTTGCGAACTCGGAGTATATTGAATTTTTCTCTTGTTAAAACATCGCAAATATTGACATTTTTGATGAATGTGATATAGCCTTTTGTAATCACCTAAAATAATTGACCGAATTCACCGAAATATTTAGCTTTAAAAGGTGCATTTTAAATAATAGGAATTCCCAGATTAGACCGGCCATAAAATAAATTTAGTACAAAGGCTAGCCGAGCCTATTGTTAGAAAAATCGTAACTAAAATAATATAATCTTAACTGCTATTTTGGGAAATTCCGCAATTCCTTTGTGATTTTATGGGACGTCAATAAAAGATAATACCTACAGGTAGACAGGAGACAGAAGGACAGTGGGCTCTAGGAGACAGTAGATTGCCAGAGTCCGCCCAGGACGGGGAGTCGAGTGAAAGCTTCCACCGAGGAAGCACAAGTCGCGTGCAGTCTTCCACCGAGGATTGCAAGAGTCCGCCCAGGACGGAGAGTCGGTTGCAATAGTCCGCCCAGGACACACAGCCAAGTGAAACCTTCCGCCCAGGAAGGTTCCTATTCTCGCTCCTTGGAGAGGCCGCCCAGGTCCTCTACGCTCTACGAATTCTACGCTTCCATCCCAGAAGGAAGTAACTGATCTTCGCCCTTCGGAGATCAACATCGGAGACCGCCCAGGCCTCTGATTATCGCCGCGTTGCACCTACTCCCGATCCGGAGGTACACGAATACGTAGTGCGAACGCGAGGACTCTACATACAACGCAGCCACTGGACCCTGGACATCCATCACCAAAAAGGGAAGTGCCTGACTCTAATGATAATTCCTCCCACATTGCCTAAGCCAGTGAACCTCTAATTTTAAGTACAAAGACTTAAACAGTAGAATTAAGTAATTACCTAAACCAGTGAACCTCTAATTTTAAGTACAAAGACTTTAACAGTAGAATTAAGTAATTCGGTATCTAGTTTTATTGAATTGTCTAATTAAGTTTTACTCTAGTTTTAAGACTAAACCCACGTATATAAAAATAAATTACTTGTAACTACCTAAGATCGCTTTTCTATTCCTCCCTTTTTGCGTTATTCCTAGAATAATACCAACTGCCCGACGCACCGTCATATCAAATGTCACTCGCTGAATTTAGCGAGAGAATCGGAACCGCAGTTAAGTAAGAAGGCTTTAACCCTAAGGAAAAAGTTAAGTAATCTTCCTTAAAGAGAATGGGAATAGCGCCTCAGGATTCATTATAAGTAAGACGGAGTCTGTTTTAATGTGGCTTTGCACACCGAAACAACTCTAACAATAATTTAAAAAATAAAACTAGATTGCTTATTATTTATACATACTTTTTTATGCAGAAAAAATATTTTTAATAATAATAACAATATTTTGTATATCATGAAATGCGTTGATAATTTGATTTTTTCGTAATAAAATAGATCTTACGAGTATAAGATGTGGGTGAAACAGATAATGGCGCCGTCTGAAACGTTCCTTTTTTTCTGCAGTTGGCAGAGTGTGGATTATCTATGACCTGCGCCAACTTCAGAGTAAAATGTGACACGGGCAGGTTTTTGTGCACAACAGCAAATAGCAGATAGTTTGACAGGAGTGGAAGAGTGGTCTGAGCCAGGTAGAAGAGGAATTAGGAGTTATTATTTTAGTTTTCCCGGTAACTTTCCCCCGCATCACAATGAGCGACGACGACCGCGATATAGACATCGAAAGTGACGTAAGGATACATTGCATTCAGTTGGGTTTTGGCGTTACATATTTACATATTATGTGTTCACAGGCCTTTGTATTGTTATAGGAGGGAGACGATTCTGACTCAAGATCTCATATGAGACACTCTTCCAGCAATATTGGCTTCTATTCCCAAGTATGTGATTACCAATGATGGTGAAATGTTTTCCCTCCTTTCTTGATTCACATTTCACTGTTTTGTTGCAGGCCGAGAAAAGAGCTCACCACAATGCATTAGAACGAAAACGGAGAGACCATATAAAAGATAGTTTTACATCATTACGCGATTCTGTTCCCGCGTTGCAAGGAGAAAAAGTTGTAAGTATGCATCAACAGATGTAGAAATCACTAAATTCACTTAATATTGATGTATTTGTCAAAACCCAATGTCCAACATGTACCTTGAGATGGCAGTTCTCTGTAATAGGTTATCTCATCTGATGTAACCACAATAATAGACATCGAAAATTCACTACATTTTTGCTGCCTTTTTGTAAACATTTGTAAAATTTGAAGGTCATTTAGAAGAATTTAGGATTTGATTTAAGCTTCATATTAAATTCCCTTACCATCTTTAAAACTGCTTACACCACTTTAAAATTCCCCTGTTTTGATTGAGTAACATACAAATCCTAATAAATTAATGTTAGAATTCGACACATTGTCACGATACAGTCAGACTAATAGAATTGTTTTACTAGATATTCATTTTGTAACACACACTAGTTTTCAAAACATCTTTCCCAAAAGACAACTTAACTTTTGCCTCTGTCAAAATAAATTCTAAATAATGTTACTGTACCTCTCCGCGTCATCCAAAGAAATCACCACACCTGTAATGAAACGCAGTTTCATGCTTGTTTATCTGAGTGACTTAAAACAGTTAATCTCAAAATCAAACACTATTTTCGTACAAAGTGGTAACTTTGTGATGTGACATTATAATTTTTAAATCAAACAGTTACTTTGTTTACATCACTTTTTTTTATATATACTTCTTGCCAACCGCGTTTTACTACTACAGTAGCTTCTTCAGGGTAGTATAATACTATTTTCTCTCTTCATTTGTGAACTAAAATGTTCAAAACAAATATTGTTTAGATGTTTCTCTTTCCTGATTTTTTTCTAAATTATTGCACAATAAAACTAATAATGCACTAACTTAAAATGCCAATACTTTATGAATCAACTGAAAAAATAGAGACATCAATTTCGTAAAAGAGAAAAACATTGGCTATGGTAATTCTGTTTAAATTGATTATTGATTCTAATAGAGTAGGTGAGGATTTTCTGTGGTTATTTAATATTTGCTTTATTCTAGGCTCTAAATATATCATAATTATTGTCCCCCCAATCAATTCCCAATTGACCAGACTGCAAGAACAGAAAGAAACTCTTAAAGTGGATAGTTCTCGTAGAATGAGGATTCAAACTCATTGGAATAACTATTACATATGTATATACAATTAATTCGATGTTGCCATTGCCTTGGAGTTGCCTCTTTTCTTGTAGAAAATTCAAAGCCTTTGCCGTTGCCATGCATTCATCGTTAACATTTCCCTGTACGACTTACTGCAATATTTAGAGTGTGAATGTTTTGTATTTCAAAAGGCCAATTCCTCAACCGTATTCTTCTCTTTTTTTTCATTTACGATCGACAAAAACACCAATGCAGGGCCCTTCTTTGGTTGGTAACATTAAACTACTATTAATTAATTATAAAATGTGGTACCTACTGATGATACACTTCTCCCACACATTTGAACTTAATTACAAAACCATTTGTTGGTGAATGAAACATTTTATTCTGAAAGTCACAAATTGCCATTTTATTGTAATGGCTTCTTTAGGAGATATGGATAATCATAGAATATGCATATTTGGCCATGGGTTCACAATTCAAATAATTTTTGCGCTTTCAGGCCAGCAGAGCGCAAATTCTAAAAAAAGCTGCAGAATATATCCAATTCATGCGACGTAAAAACAACTCGCACCAGCAAGACATTGATGACCTCAAACGGCAAAACTCCATGCTGGAAACTCAAAGTAAGTACCCTCTTCCGTTAGCAATGGCAATAAGGAACCCCAGTCCAATTTTAATTTTTTTTTTTTATCAAATACCAGTATATTTAATTATTTTTAGGATAAGCTTTACCGTACATAATTTTATATTCTATTCATAGTAAACCATAAGTTAACATATATAACAAAATTATGTACCCTAGTAGAAACTTTAACTCCAAGAATAATAATGGTATTGAGCATTAATATTATCATTATATCAGATGTCCAAATCATAATACGTATTTAGAAAAATGCCAGAGATGCACCTACGTAATCACATGCAAAAGTGCGTCACCGCATCAAGGTGACTTATTTCTGCAATTCAGATGACGCATTTAATGACCTCAATGGCAGTTTTTGACGTCACTATTTCTAGGACATACACCAGTGACGTCAACTAAATCATGAAAAACGTCATAATTGACTCGTTTCTACCAATCTCAATGACGTCAATCACTTTGAACAGACGTCAATTGTTTCATTAAGGAATATCGTATAAATGGAGAAGTTATTTTAATAAACGATCATTATGAAAAGGTTATTCGGCCTTTATTGACCTATATTTTATTCCTCTACAAAACTCCTATTGACAGATTAAGGTGTCGATGTGTACCGGTGTTCCCTCTGAAATACAGTATTTGTATGTTCTGTACAATTCTAGTGTGCCCTACTGTAGAATTTGGCAGCCAACTCTGGTCGGGAGTCCCAAAATATCTGAAAAAAGCCCTTGACTCTGTGCAGAAACGGGCGGTCCGTTTGATAGATTTGTCTATCTTAACAAACGGGTTGCAATCTTTGGAGCACAAACGTCAGGTGGGAATGCCGTCCTTGTTCTACCGATATTTTAATGGAAGATGCTCCGAAGAACTAGCGTCATTGATCCCTTCGGCACCAGTGCATAGTCGGGAAACACGCCAAAACGCGCACCCAACATTTGCACACGGTTGACATTTGTCACATGAGAACGGGTCGCTTCTACGATTCGTTCTTGTGTTCTACAGCTCGGCTGTGGAATGATCTGCCGGCCTCTCTGTTTCCTCCATCCTATAACATGGGTCTCTTCAAGACACAAGTTCACTCCTTCCTATCCTCTAAAAGACCCTCCACACAGCATTCCCAAAAATGATATAGGCCTTGAGGGAAATTATTTCCCTCAGGGTCTCCTGTGTGGAGTTACTGTAAAAAAAAAAATCATAATATCCGTATTGATAATTGGGTTGCTCATGAATACTCTTAATTCATTTCACTAAGAATAGTTTTTTTATATCGAACAACAATTATAGAGCTTAAAATCACCAAAATTAAGTTTAAATTACACAGCATTTTGATGAGATGATTTTTTATTCACTTTTAATTAATGATTTATAAATTCTATGTATAATAAAAGTTATGTATTCCGAATCGACTGTTGCTGATATATATGAATATATATTTTTAAAGCTACAGTATAACCTCGTTTTTACGTGCCCGGAATTCACATTTTCCCGGCAATTGCGTGTAATTTTTTCTTTCCCGCGATTTACGTCGTAAATATTCAAAATATGCGAGTTACGCGCGCTTGACAATGATTGAGTCGTGACATTCAAATGGCGTAAGGTGATTGGAGGGAAAACTCCTTGTCTTTAGAACGGCGTACGGTGATTGGTGGGCGAACTCCGTGTCTTTAGAACGGTGCACGGTGATTCAGTTCGATTATTATTCATTTTTACGTCCTCATTCTTTCAAACACATAATGTCTAACCAAAGGAAAGCTTTGCCAGAGCAAGAGAAAAGGAACATTCTCGAAAAAGTGAATAAAACACGTTGGCTCACACGTTTTGCTGGCCCGAAATTTAGGAATACCCATTACTACTTTGGCCACAGTCATCAAAAACCGTGAATCTATTGAAAAAAGCGCTATTCAATGTGGACCCGGGGAATGTGAAAAAAATGTATGTACATCAAAGCGTCGAAGTACGAAAAAATGGAGGAGATTTTAAAAGAATAGTTCGTCAGTGCGCGGGCCAGTAATATTCTCGTCGGCGGTACAATCATTCCTGAAAAGGTGCCGGGCATCGTGAATCGACTAAATTTGAAGGAGCAGCATGAAGAAAATATCCAGTGTGATGTTATAGAAGGCTGGGAAAGGATTTCAGACCAACCCCTGGAGGATTATGTAAACCTTGACTCCAATGTTATGACATCAGATTTGGTGGAAGTTGATGACATTGTTGACAGTCATTAAACATCAGCAGACTTTTCTGCTGAAGAACTGTCCGATGAAGAAGAGTTTGATATTCCAACAAAAGAAGAAGCAATGAGGTTCATCGAGGGTTTAAAAACCTGCTTTACAAGCATTGGTGATATTCAAGACGACACTTTTAAACATTTATATAGTCTTGAAAGAGAATTACATAACAAAAAAACAAAAATGCAACAAACTAATATACGAGGTGTGTTCAAAAGAAAAGGTGAATTTTGAATTTTCGCAGGCTGTGTACATTCAATTATCGATTTTTTTTTTTGTTATTTTGGTATACATATGTTTATCATATGTTAGCATTATCAGCCATTTTGGATCAGTGGTTTGTTTTTGACAACTGGAAAGGTTAGTCACGTTTTTGATTGTTTGTTTAGGTTCGTTTTCTGAGGCATCATCAGTCCGATTGAAGTGAAATTTTAGATTTGGTTTATTTTTTATGTCCTCATCAGCATTTCTTCTTCAAAAAAAAAATTGATTCTTTTTAGAAAAAAATTGTTAATCCTATGGAGGAATTTCCTAGTTTTTGTCGGAACTTGATAGCCGTTTTCTGGGGCATCATCAGTCCGATTAGAGTGAAATTTTAGATTTGCTTTGTTTTCTATGTCCTTATCAGCGTTTCTTCAAAAAATCGATGTTTTTCGATTTTTTACTAAAATAATAAAAAGTAAAAAATCGAAGAACACCCAAAAACGTGACTAACCTTTCCAATAGTCAAAAAGAAATCACTGATCCAAAATGGCTGATAATGCTAACATGATAAACATATGTGTACAAACATAAAAAAAAAAAAACACGATAATCGAATGTACACAGCCCGCGAAAATTCAAAATTAACCTTTTCTTTTGAACACACCTCGTACATGATTTTTTTAATTAAAAAAAATCAATAAAAATTTAAATTGGATGTTGTTTTTTTTAGTAAAACATTATTTTTTCAGAAACATAAAATTTAAATGTTCCTTTTACATTTTCCCAATTAGGTTTTTTTTTTCAGTCCCTTAAACGTAAAATAAGGGTTATATTGTATTATATTTGTCACTGGAGTTCCTTACTGGTAATAGACCAATAAAATGCTCATTGTCAATGAGTCATTGCAAATCTTAAGAACATTGGATGAAATCATCGTATCGTCAATGCAAATTCATCTCTGCAACAGCCTTCCAAGGGCGGCAACTTCACACATTCGGTGCACATCTTATTGTTGTAGAAACCTTCCTATAAGTAGAATAAGGAACTCCAGTCCATTTTTTTATTTATCAATATTGGCATTCTGACTTAAATACCACTATATATTTATTTTTTTTCTAGAGTTAGCTTTCATAGTTAAAATAATTTTCAATTTTTCAAAGCCTGTCAAAATGCTCCAAATCTATGGCCTTACATTTTTGAGGTTAGAATGTCAAAACAAGGATGAACTTTACTGTATGTATATAATTTTATATTCATAGTAAACCATAACTAAACACAAGTAATAAAATTATATTTTGTTTTAGAAACTTGTTTGCGGGCGGCACATGTGTCGTATCACGCCAACCCGAGCACTGCTCCGGTATTTTAACTTGTTTGCGCGTTGCATAAGATAAACAAACGAACTGAGCTCGCCAGTTGCCGCTTGACACTCGTAGAGGTTTACGCAAATCGTTTCTTCTGTTTTAACTTATTGAAAAACATTAAAAAAATATTATAGTATTGTAGCGCCCGAACATTTTGCAGTTCGCACACCCCGGACGTGTTTTGCGGACATCATTGCCCTGACTGTCCTCAATGCGGCGAGTTTTCTCCGCAGCGTGTGGTCTAGATATCATCGCACGCTCGGCGACCATCTCCTCGATGCATTGTGATTTGCTGAGCACATCTGAGAAGGTCTGGATGTCCTCTCTTAGCATCCGCTCCCTTATCTCCCAGTGCAGGAGACCGTATATCAGGTCGAACTCCTGAGTTTCCGGGTGTTTAGTTATTAGCTCCGCCAGGAGCGACCTCTTTTTTGTTATAAACAAGCCTATGGCTTGCAGTCTGTCTTGTTTTGTTTCGAAAAGGTCCATGCGCACCTTGTACGCTTGACGTCTCGGCGCGAATGTCTGCCTGAGCAGATCCATGGCGGCCTGCCATGTCTTGATGCCGGTTTTGACTCCTTGCCACCACGGCGAAGCCACTTCTTGGAGGAGGAGGGATAGTCCTTCCAAGGCGTTATCATCTGGTATTCCCTCAGATGTCTTGTACAGCGTTGCTGTCAGAATAAATTCTTCCACCTTCTGTGGGCCGGTACATCCCTTGAACCGGGATGAGCAGTGAGCGAGGTTCTTTATCCTCGCGCTCTGAAATAATTCGTGGAGTTGGTCTTGTGAAATCGCCATTTTCGATTTGGCCGCTATCCTCGCACTCTTCCGTGTAGGTTCCGTTATCTTATATCAGGTTCACAGCTTATAATTTTAGTAAAGAGTACAGAATAGTTTTTACAATAAAATAGAATAATTACTGAGAGTTTAAAAGAAAGTTCACGATTGTCCTCACTAACACTTAGCGTATTTAGTTAAACACTCCAACATAGAACCCGCTATCTCTTAGTTGGGCAAAAGATGCACGGCTAATAATGTCCACTAGGGCATGATTACTTTAATTCCCAAGGAGGACTCAGAGGACTCTCTCGACTTGGTATTGGGTTGGTGACATGACCATTAAGATGCTGTTGCTTGGTTCTACCAGGAGTCCGGCTACACTGATTTGATATATGTCAGCACGCCCTTATATACCCCTTAGTGCTAGGTGGGGCCTGCAGTGGCCGGCTGGCGACGGAGGGTGGGGGTAGCTTGGACCGATGGGGTGACCTTTCGGCCGGGCAGCGAGGCGATAGTTGCTCACATGCATGGGCGTGAGAGGGAGAAAGTATTCGGATCCGTGCGTTGGACAAAACACCAGGCCCTACAGTATTATATTTTAAAAATTTGTGGTAAATTGCAATTTTTTACGACTTTTACTATTATTTATCTTTATTTATATATTCATATTGGTGATAGAATTCCAAAAACTGGAAATAAAAATAGACTTACAAAAAGATGTGTGGTCCGCTGTTCCAAGCGAGATGACTCGGGAAAACGAATCTGAAGAGAGTGTCATTATTTGTGTGCAAATTGTGAAGTTGGTCTCTTTTTTGGAGCCGTGTTTCGAAATATACCACAGTAAATCAACTTTATAATATTATTTTGTGGAATTTATTCTATTTTTATTATCATAGTTAGATTTGTTTTATTTTATTTTTTTTATTACTATAATTAGATTTTTTTATATATATATGTTAGTTAATGTTTTTTTACACTTTTTATTGCTTCTGTTTTATTTTTTTGAACTGGACAACTTTTAAATTATGTAAACTCTTTGAATAAAAAATAAAATAACCTGATGATTTTAGTTCTATTTTTGTGAAAAAACCCGAGCATGAAATATCCATATTGTCAATTGGTTTACCCTCGAATATTCTTATTTCTTCCATTAATAATAGGGTTTGTATATTGAACAACAATTAATAGAGCTTAAAGTCACC
>JAHDVE020011721.1:0-41262 GCA_022606495.2 Halesus radiatus
GTACCCAACGTGTTCGGATACCTCCCCGTATATGAATATGTATTTTTAAAGTCATTATGTTTTTCACTGGAGTTCCTCATTGTAACTTATTTATATGAAGGGGGAGAGGGATGTCTAACAGGTTATTTAAAAAATATTTATTAGGTAAGCTCATATTTTTAAAAATTTAGAATTTCATAGATCTAGATTATTCGTTACACCTTCATAATTTTACTGATAAATAAGCCTACCAACCTCAATACATTTTAATATAATGTTAAGTAGTAATATGATGTTATTTATCTTATACTAGTAGTTTCAACCCGCTTTCATCCAAGTTTCAACTCCCTTTTCTTATTAATAGTTTTAACAGTTTTCAATATGGAATACAACAATGAATAAACATCAAACAACAATCATAAATTTTTCGGTTAAAAATGTACCATGAACATTTTTCTTTATAAATTTATAAAGCCATCTAAATATGAACTAATGATCATAGTTTCCACTGTGTCCACAAGACGTATATTTTGGAATTTTTTAAACATTTTCAAATTTAAATCAATTAAATAAAAATTTACACGTCGTCATTACATTTTTAGTTTAAATATGCTCATGAATTACTGGTTAAAGTTTATCGGGTACGTGGTGTTACAATATTGAGTATTAAACCTTTATGTAAAAAATATGAATAACTATTAACTGCGGTTAACTACCCGTTGAATACTATTACTAAGACACGTGATAAAATTTATTGGAGCTTTTACCTTCCGCATATATGTATTGGGTACAAAATCTATTCAATAATAATAATAATAATCGGATGACTTTTATAGCGCCGTTTTTGTGAAAAATCACCTCAAGGGCGCTGTACAAATCTTACTTCCTATTCTTACATTATTCCTATATTACATCTATTACATTTTTTTTTGGACAGGCTATCATTACATATTATTTATAGACCATATAAAGAGATGCAGTTAAATTATCAAAACTAAATACGGCTTGATCTAAGTTTTCATACATGTTAAATTGAGAAAAAAAAATCTCACTGTATTTATTCCTTACGATATATTGCAAAACGCTAATACAAATGATAGGAGTTATGTGAAGTTGGGCGGCGGGTGAGGACGGGGGCCGGGGGAACTGATCCATATCCATATCCAATCTTCTTTGTCTTTGTTGGTGACGCCCCTGGGCGGCCTGACGAGACGCTTGGTGTTGGTCTGCCCGTACGCCAGGTAGCGCTTGTCGGCCGGCTTCAGGATCTGGAAAGAGCACACCAGCGTGTCGTCCATTTCTCGCCCCAGCCGGTGGTGTCCTTGTCGGGGTCGGACCACAGCAGGTCGCAGAGCAGCCTGGTCGGGCACGTCCGTGGGCCGCATGATGCACCGGATCTGCTCTGTAGACTGGAGGTCAGAACTCAGGTCGCCGTGACAGCAGAAGATCTTCTCGTCAAATGTCTTTTCTTATTGCGCCTTTCTCGGCAGCCACGAAATCTAATTTTACGGGTTGCGGTTGTGGTACAACGTTCAAGGTTATACAACGATATCTTTGCAGCTATTAAATGGTTGAAAATAACACATTCACCATTAAGTTTGCGTTGTGTAGCCCGGTCGTTTACGATATTGTTTATAATCACCATAGTTCAAAGAATAACATTGTAAATCATCCATTCACTCTGGACACTTCAGGTCTTTTAACAAGCACATGTGGCGAACGCCTTCGACCGATGACCGATGCTTTTGGGTTAATTTAGAACAACGTGACAAGTTTGAATTTAAAATGTTTGGGTTATTATTTGATTTTTTATTATAAACTTGATTTAAGCCCGAAACGGCCACACTAAAATTATATGATTTTTATAAATGTAACCTGTAAATTATTGCGGTTATTTTACGCTATTTTAACATCGGAAAAATTAAGAACTTCCCAATATTTCCCAGATAAACTGGAGCGCTTATAAAACAAGGTAAGAAAGGGGAGAAGAGTGCTGGTGAAAAGAAGGCAGTTTAACTCACCTCGAGGCCAGAAGCAGGACTGATATCAGGTTCCACCGTGATTAGCTCAGCTGGTAAAACATCTCATCTCTTATCTCAAAGTCGGAGGCCGGCCGCAGCCTTATGCCGGGAAAGGTAACTAACTACTCTAATGATGAGATACGTGCTTTCTGGACAGGGGTTTATTTACAGGACAACACTTACAAGTAATTACATACTGGGTTTCAAATCTAGGGGCTGATCCTACTCTAATCTGTTTCTTAATAATCTCTCTCTGAGGAATCTCCGACCGGACATGTTCAAGGGCACAATTATTAACAGCACATACAAGAGAGTGAATTCAAATCTGCTTACATGGCAGTCGTCGACAGCGGTCACGATTCCGTTGGTGTAAAGCAGTGGTCGGAAAAGTGCGGCTCCCGAGCCGCATGCGGCTCTTTGGCCCCCTAAGTGCGGCTCTGGCACAAAAATCCACGAACAGGCGCAACAGTCTTGTCTACAGTGGTCGGAGCTTATCGTGTCTGTATCGTGTCTTTCAAAGGTACCTTCATGAAGAATAAAGTTGTCTTATTCTCCATTCAGCTGCATATCCAATAAGTATTTTTCTCATCAATTTGTTTCACTTTCCGAGCCTGCTGAAGCATCGACAAGAAAATAATTCCTCCATTGAAAAACACTATTTCAAAACAACCATTTTAAATATGAGTTAAGCATTTCTCAGCAGGTTTCAGGAATTTAAAAACAGTAGAGCGACCTTAGCATGTGTCAAAACCCCTCTTAATGCTACGATAACAGATTTGAAATTTTCTCTTTTTGGCATTGACATTGGTAACTTTGAAATACAATTGCTGGATTTAAAAAAAAAAAGAAGGAATTATGGATCTCTAAATTTGGACTTCTTTATGTTGATTTGGAAATACTGGAGAGGGAACAAATGTGAACTTAGTTCACATCACAAGTCTGCTTCGAAAGACCTGGAGAAGGAAGACATGATCATGTTCAACCCCTCGAATAGTATGACTCTTACGATCAGCTGAAAAAACTCGCGTTTGCTCTTCTTTTCCTTTTTGGTTCTACATATTCATGCGAACAATATTTTTCAAGCGTGAATTTTATCAAGAGTAAACTGAGAAGTCATCTTATTGATGAAAACCCGGAATCGTGCTCAAAATTAAAAACAACAATACACCAACCTGACATACTCAAACTTTCCAAGGAAATGCAAGAATATTGTTCGCATTAAGTGTTTGTCAGTCGTTATCTTGATTTAAATTTATGGATACCTTACTTTTATACTATTTTTTATCAATGAATACAATCATTATTAAGTACGAAATCAAGTTTTATTCAGTGTAATGTACATATTTGGCTCTTTGGCGAAAAAGTTTGCAGACCACTGGTGTAAAGTGTGCAGACTAGGGACTCTGGATTTTACACGTACAAGGGCAGACAGGATGCAGCAAGTTATTACGCTGGTCAATATTTATGTGCAATGCTGAGGTAGCAAGACGTTCATAAAGTACTGATGCAATAGCGAGCGGCTACGTGCCCAAGGCACACACGCAGCTGATGGCTCTGTATCTGGATTAGGAATGCGAGCGTTTGCTCAGTGCGAGCCTATGCCGTGCAGCGACCGGAAATTATTCCGTACGCTGTCTCATTGGTTGTAGCGCCGACGAGTGGCTAGATTTATCTTAATTTAACTAGCGGCTAGAAGTATTATTCTTCCACTAGAATCTCTTAATTGTGTTGCATAACAATGTTTTTAAAGAGAATAATATTTATAAAACCACTGTTTAATAAATAAATATAAACATGTTTCGAAAGCGAAGCTTCCCTCATCAGGATACACAGTATACTAAAGATTAATGACAAGTATAGACAAATAATAAATACAGAGAAAATAATAATGTAAGAAGAGGTAAATTGCAAACATAAACAAAAAAAATTACGATATGCGATTAAAGTAGAAGAAGTAATTGTTGAGGGAAGTTTGGCTTCCGAAACAAGTTGATACTTAAATATTAAACAGTGGTGTAAACTAAGGACTTCTTATTAATTATATTAATAATGACAGAACAAAATAATTATACAACTATTGAAGAAATAATAATTTTTATAAAATACACATTTTTTAAATTTACATAGGCTGAGCATTTATCAAAATCAAATCAAAAATATGACCCTTTTCTGACCGTCCTACGTGTGTTTTACAAAATATTTTAATATGTTGAATATTCTTTAAAAAATGCTTTGAGGGTTTTTCTTCAAAATGCTGAGAGGAAATGTAATTATAGTTTAGTTTAATTTTTTCATAATAATTTAAGGTTTTTTTTAAATTATTTTTTTGTTATGCGGATTATATAACTTTAGATAAGTTTATAAAAGAAAAACGTATCGAGAAAGGATTAAAATTATTTTTCTCCGCCTTTTAAAATTATTTTCTTACTATATATTTCAAAATAGAAAAGATTCTAATCGAGTCAATTAAATTGCTATTTACCGGAAATGTCCACACGCGGATAAAATTATCTAAACGAATTTCTTGCCACTTATCACTGTTCTCGTCTGGTTACGTCTAACCGACCAATTTGTTACGAAGAAAATATTGAGCAGTATTTTGATAGATTACTTAATTCACTGTTTCTTAGATATATACTTATTGAAAAACAAATATAGGATTACCCCTCTTTGTTAAAGTTAGCTTAGAATTTAAGCTGTCGAACAATGGGAATCGTTTGGCAGGGTATTCGAAAGGCGAAACAGTTATAAATTAAATATGCTAACATAAGTTAAAAATGTGCCACCATTAAGATGTCCGTAATAGGGCGAAACCGGTTCTGTACAATATAAATAGGTAAGAGGAATAAAAAATTACAGTTCTCCATCATTATCATCCCTCTTTTTAAAGCCATCAGTGATTATTTATTATTTACAAGTTTAATTTGTAGAACTCCATTATGAGAGTTATTTTTTATTTTTAATAGCAACTGTTATTATTAAATAAAAAGGGTTGATTTATAAAAAGTCCTGCGAGGTAATTATTACGAGTAACAGCTGTCGCCTTCCGAAGGCAATATCAAACCGTGGTGATGCCACTGATAAACGATCTATTATTTTTTTTTAAATAAACCGATTTAAACATAATTTAATATTAATAGTTATTATTAAAAATAAGTATATATAAATATACGTATATAGAATTTACGTTAATTTTTTAAAGTTTTCTTAAACCATTGATTTTTTTCCATTTAAGGCTTCATCCAACCCGGTCCTGTATTTTTAGGCTGTCAGGAGATCGGAGTGTTCGAAGTTTCTGTTGCAATACCGCAATACAGTAGAACCTCGGTTTACTAGTGTAATTCGTTCCGAAGACATGTTCGTAATTCAAAATAGACTGAACATACATTACGATAAATATAAATTGGATACCAAGATTGGATCATTAGCCAAAACAGATCAACATTCAATGGTTTATTTTACAACATCCCAATAAGTTTGATACATTGTTCAATTGACCCTTCAAACTTTTTACCATAACACTATACTGTACTCGTAAATGGTAAACTGTTTACTTTGCCTGCTCTCAACACAGGTTCTCCTAATGAGACAGGAACAGTGCCATTAAAAGAAGAAAAAAAAACACCCCTTTATCAAAACAAATTTCACCATGAGAATTAATAAAAAATAGGGAGATTCTTCCAAAAACTTCATAAAGACAACTACTAATATAAGATCTATTATTTATACAGTAAAAATTACTACCAATAGTTATACAGTAAATATGTACATGTAACCGAATTTACAAATTATTCCCTACTGAGATCACTTTTGCTTCCTTTTGAGGATTTCACGCAAATGTGACAAAACATTGTTATTGAACAAATTCATCGCTTGCGCTACAGCGTTAGGCCGCCCTCTCACGGTCAGGTAAGGTATCGATATAAGCCTCATGCGGGATACCGACAGCGCGCTGCGCCATATATTTTTATTGGAGCTTGCTCACGACCCAGAAGGAAGCGGGAGAGGCGCGACGTACTTTTAGTATACAGCAAGCGGGACGAGAGTTCAGCAACTTCTCAGTAAACACGCGTCGTTTCGAAGAATTTACGGCCAATCAGTTCAAACATGGAGCGAGAAATGAATTTTCTGCTTATAATGGAGTTTTTCTTTTATTTCAGATTCTTGCTATCTTGTTATTAAATTTTATTTTTTGTTCAACTTAACTATACACTTTATACTTTGAACTAATGTTTTTATTGTGTTTATACCATTTTATTTTTCTATTATGAGTTTATTTTCTAGGTACTTGAGATTTTTCTTATTTATCTCAGTTTTTCTTTTACGTCATGTAGGCTAACTGAACTGAAAAACCATATCGTGTATTGTTCACCCCCCCCCCTCCCCACCTCGAGATAGTGGAAAATTAACCTCCGTCCCCGCAGCCCGAGGCAGTCACCTACTTCTGATTGGTCCTAGCCGGATTCCCTCTGCACTTCCCGATGGAGCACGCTTGGTGGTGACCCGGACCCCTCCATATCCCCTGAATTTTTGAATATTTTTTGTCCACTCTCCCAATCACAGTTTTTGAAAGGGATTATCCTGACGACTGGCGCAATACTTCCTGGGAAAAGGGGTGGGGGCAAGAGTCCCCTGGCACTGGTTCAGAAGGACTGCCCGGTGACCTAGCGACGGTTTGTTCTAAGTATTCACATCCTGTTTATTTTGTACCCTTTTGATTTTTTAATGTTAGTATTCCTCCGCAACCCACTTGGTTATCGACGGACTAAGGACGTGCAGAGCAGAGCCACCATGTTTATAAGAGTCACTTTTGTCAATCGTGAGTATAATGTACTAACCAATTTGGGATGTGTATTTTTACTAACCTCCTTCTAAGCTTACGCTATGCAGGGACACTTTTAGATTCAGAATCATTGACAACTTTAGCTTCGTTCAACTAAAAAATTTGAATCCTTGACGTGCACCCTGAAGGAATAACCGTAAGTTACTTATGGTATACCGGGGTGGGAAAGTGGTGGGTAGCCTCAACTGATAATGTAGGTAGAGAAATATCCATGCCTTTATAATTATAAATTATCGGTATATGCAGAAAAGGGGACGACGGAGAAAGCTTGGAATGAAATAGGAGGAGTTCTACTATTGTCAGGTATGCAATCACTTTACTTTCTATATACTCGTATTGTAGGCATCGGGGCATATTATATGCATTTACGTATTCAAGCTTATGAGTTTGGCTGCGATAATTAACTGTTATTTTTAATTATTTTTAATCTATTTTTAATGTTTTTATTTTACATAGATATATTGTATAAATTTTGAGTTTTGAATAATAAGCTCCCGTTAGACAAACTAGAAAAAAGTATTCAATTTTTTATAACTTATTGAAGTTTGTAAACCTCTTTGTAATATTTAAAGTAGTTTATCGGGACTTGTTGCATTGTATTTTTTCTTTTGTAAGATGTAAATAAAAAAAAAAACCTGCGTATGGCGCATCTACAATATACATATGAAAATATTCCCAGCATGCAAATAAACACTATCATCAAAATTTTTAAAAAATCTTCCAATTGAGTTGGCAACATAATATCATAACTATGTTACAACTGTTACAAGCATCGTCAGCTAAACTATGAAAACTCATATAATCCGATGTCTAAATTAATAACACTATGCAATTTCCATATTTTTCGTATAATATTTATTACGAACAGCAATTGTATTACCGCGGAATTTTATAAGGTAATGTTTAGTGAGGCATTGCGATAAATTTCCCGTATGTTTGCTGCACCCGGTTAATGTCGATTTCTTACCGGACCGTCGGAGAGCGGCCTACTCGGTTGGTGTTTTCCACCAAAATTTCTACGGTTTCCCGCATTTTTCAGAAAAAATGGTTGTATAGCAAGATAACGCTCATTTACCAAGTTAAGATTTATTTTAAAAAAATGTGAAACGCTCGCAAACCAAGTTACTCGAAATCTGAGATTCCACTGTAGTTGTATTTATTTGTTTCCAGTGCGCATTTGTTTTAGTTTTGCAAGGTTTTGTTTTGTTTTCTTTACGCATTCACGTTTTTCTCCACCGTTGCGTGCAAATGATATGATGCCTTTTCATACAATTTCAACATTACCCAACCAGTAACCGACTGATGTAACAATGATATTTTACTATCTACCTTGGGCATAAGGCGTAATAAGAAGATTTACACAAGAATTTAAGTCCAGTCTCAAATACACATTTTTATGGGAAAAAACATGCTTCAGAAAAAAAAATCGGGAGATTTTTTAAAGATTTTTAGGAGCGGATTGAATGAACCCGGGCCTTAAAGTGATCTATGTTATACGAGGAATTAAACACAAAAGCTATACGACTGCTGTCTATCTCGATAGTTCTCAATCTTCTAGAGCTAATAATAATAATAATAATTAGATATTTTCTAAGGCACCGTTTTTGTGAAAAATCACCTCAAAAGCGCTGTACAAATATTTCTTGCTGGGGCTCATCTTATTGTGTACAGACACAGAACAATACTTAGATTTTTTTTTACAGTAACTCCACACAGGAGACCAAGGAGGAAATAATTTCCCTCAAGGCCTATATCAACTTTGGGGATGCTGTGTGGAGGGTCTTTTAGAGGATAGGAAGGAGTGAACTTGGTTCTTGAAGAGACCCATGTTATAGGATTTAGGAAACACAGAGGCCGGTAGATCATTCCACAGCCGAGCTGTTGAACACAAGAACGAGTCGTAGAAGCGACCCGTTCTCATGTGACAAATGTCAACCATGTGCAAATGTTGGGCGCGCGTTTGGCGTGTTTCCCGACTATGCACCGGTGCCGAAGGATCAATGACGCTAGTTCCTCGGAGCATCTTCCATTAAAATACCGGTAGAACAAGGACAGCATTTCCACCCGACGTCTGTGCTCCAAAGATTGCAACCCATTTGTTAAGATAGGCGAATCTATCAAACGGACCGCCCGTTTCTGCACAGAGTCAAGGTTTTTTTCAGATATTTTGGGACTCCCGACCAGAGGTGGCTGCCAAATTCTACAATGGGGCTCACTTGCGATTTGTACAGGGTCAGCAGTTGTGTACTATTAATTAAGTGTTGTGTACTAATAATTAGATGGCAGGTCACTCCAGATTAACAAGTTATATTACAAAGTTTTAGCTTGGGAAGATACGGTTTCGCACGCACAGGACAATATCAGAGAACACTGCACGTCGCATGATATTGCAGTTACTATTTGTTTCTTATTTGTTATTTATATTACATTTATTCGAAGGTTAGTAGCAAAAGAAGAGTTGAAATTTTGAGTTGAACAGATTTTAAAAAATGACTGAAAAAAAGATTACATTAACAAATATTCATAGTTATTTACATTGTCGGAGACTATGAAAAGTTTTCACTTAAATTTTTATTAAGTTTCAATTAACGTTTTTAGTTTAGCTAAAGTTATCGATATAATATTATTTACAAATATTTATGGATATTTACAATGCTGCGGACTATGAAACGTTTCAAACATTTTTGTAAATGACTAGGTGGGTACTCACCGGCAGGGCCGGCCCTGAACCAAACGGCGCCTGGCGCATGCAAAATTTTGTCGCTGCCTTGTCGCCTTGGAAAGATAGCGCCTGGAGCGGACTGTTCCAATTCCGCCAGCCAATAGGCCCTGCTAACCGGCTGGCTTCGCTATGTAAATTAGGTATGTAACTGTACCATTCATGAATATGTCTTTTTGAAGAGATGAGTTTAAAGCTTCGCTCTGAAGCTTTATAGGGCTTGACACGTCGAAAGCACTCACCGAACTTAGCTACTATCTGGTGTGTGCTTTGGTTCCATCAACCTTCCGATAGGTGATGCCCAGGCCTGCCTTTTGCCAGCTTTTCTGACTGGAATTTATATGTCAACAAAACTATATTCAACTCACACCCTTTTGACCTATGACAATAACTGTTCAAACAGAAGACAAGACGAAATATTATTTATCCATTTAGAAATAAATGTGTTAAAATTCTGATGAAGCCAAAAATTCATTGAGAAGAAAAAAAAAATTTCCCGTTACGTATTTATTAAATTTTCTATCGCGATTTGAAAAGAATTTCGCCATTATAATTGAAATCAGGAAATTATTGATTCATGCACTGATGAAGATTATGCAGTGATTGCATTACCAATAATAAGTAAATACTTATACAACTTAGAAGCATTAGTTACTTTAAAATCCGTAAAGATAATGAAGACGTAATTAATAATCATAAAATCTCTCTCACAGCCATCTGTCTCTTTCTCCTTTTTTTAATGTGATACCACACAAGAGACTCAGCTGCTCCCAACCGTCTGGTGCTAGTGAAACTATGGCATACCTAATTGGGGTATGTTGTGAGGCTGGAGGTATTGAGGAGGGGAAGGATATGGGGAAGAAGGAAGGTGGGAAAGTACCTGAATATTCAGATCTGGTCACCAAACACGGCTAAAGCCATTTCAAGTAGCGTTTCAATTCTGAAAGGTGGTCTTTCACCAGGGTAATACTGACAGTATCTACCACTCCAAATATACTATACATTATTTAAATGAATAAATTGTGAAGTAACACAATTTAATCAAATTAAATTTACTTGCGCACGCCGGGATTTGAACCCACGACCTCCAGATTCGTAGCCAAGGATCGTAACCACTCAACACGGAGACCGTCGTCGAGTGGTCACGATCTCCGTCCTCTCCCCACTCCTTACTTTTCTCCTCCCCCTAGTGACACAAACCCCTACTAATAAATGTGTTGACAATGATTTTGTAATAATGTTAAGTTAGTATATTATATTTATTCCTGAAGAAGGAACGGTGATTCCGAAACCGGTAGGAAAAATACTCAATTAAAGTGGTGTTATAGTAATTAAATTTATTTAATTTTGTGAATAAGTGAATGTATACATTATTAGCAGTGGCGTGCACTCCACAAAGGCTGAAAAGCTGTGTCTATCCTGAGAAAAACGAGCCATAGAAATAAATTAAAAGATTGTTTGTCGAAATGCATTTGTCCATGACTTTGGTAAGGAACTTGTACGCTAATTTATTCTGTTGCCCAAAGCAATCCACGGAAGATGATAAAAAATTGTCATTTTCAAACATGCAATGCACAATTCTTACCTGAATATGAAAAACTACATGCAGCCTACCTTTGGCCACAGAGCATTGAACTTATTTTAATCAATTTTATTATATTTATTTAAACGCACAGTGGTCTTTTTCGTGTGAGTACATCTTTTTTAAATCACATAAAAAAACATGCACATCATTTTGACCGCCTCCATGGTCGAGGGGTAAGGCTCTCAAGTACGAATCCGGTCGCGGGTTAAAATCCCGGCGTGCGCAAGTAATTTTTATTTAATTAATTTCTGTTATTTCACAATTAATTCATTTAAAAAGAATATATAGTATATTTGCGCACGTTCCAGAGTGGAAGATACTCTCAGTATCGCCCTGGTGAAAGACCACCATTCAGAATTGAAACGTTGCTTGAAATGGCTTTTAGCCGTGTTTGGTGACCAGATATGAATAGCCAGGTATTTCCCCTTTTCCCCACCTTCCTCTCCACTTCTCCTTCCCCTCCCCAATAACTTCAGCCTCACAACATTCCCCAACTGGGAATGCCATAGTCTCACTGGCTCCAGACGGCTAGGTACAGTTTGGGACTCTCGTGCGGTATTCATATTAAAAAAATGCACAAAAGTTAATCTCACTCGAAATAAGAATAAACTCTACTACAGCTACAAATACACAGGAATATAAAGGAACAGAAAATATAAATAATACAATATTCACAAAATCCACAAAGTCAATGTTAATATTGTTATTAACAAATAAATAAATAACGTAAAAAGTTATAAAGTATTTAGAAATAATTCCTTCATACTTTTGTGAAATTTGCCAAGTTAAGATCATTTTCAAATACATCCATATCATTTAAGTATTTTTTACCAAGGCTATGTAAGCGTTGAATTGGGGAATGCAAGCTGTAGTTGGAACGATATATACATATGTAAAGTTTTAATATTTGTCTTGTACTTCGTTTGGTTATGTCATAAGTTGATTAAATACAGGAGTTCAGAACAATCAAATTTACAATTTAATAATTTTAATAAAAAGGTCAGGTCGTTTATTTTCTGTCTATTTTCTCAAGTTAAGGGGGAGTGGAATAATTTATTATTCCGAAATAATGATAATATTATTACGGAATACGATAAATATGATTTTTTAATCATCGAAGAAGATAATATCAACACATCCCAAATGAACCACGAAACCGAAAAAACAACAAAAAATAAAAAGATTTCAGTCGCATCTGGGACTCGAACCCAGGACCTCTACCTATTCGGGGTAACCGCTTAACCGACTTAGCTAATGAGACTAGTTCAATTATATCATACTTCAAGTTCAAGACTTGTTAATATTATCCTCCATTTTTAAATCTCATATTTTGGCTGCTATCCTTATGATGATCGCAAAGTTCTACCCGAACACAATTGCAATCGGTATAGAGTCTCGGATATACCTATCCGATTTTTATTCATATGAGACATCTATTGACTTATTTTACAAGTCTGGGAAGAAATATTCAATTTATTTTTACGCCATATCTAAATCACTGAAATCTTTTTATTTTCTGTGGTTTTTTCGGTTTCGTGGTTTATTTGGGATGTGTTAATATTATCTTCTTCAATGATTAAATATTATAATGAGGTTTACAAACATCAATAAGTTATAAAAAATAATTTGGATAAATATGATGTTTATAAAGAGAAAAAAATGAGTTCCATATTTTTAAAATTTACATAGGCTTTGCATTAATCAAAATCAAATTAGAAATATAATCTTAATTCCACGAATCGCTCTTGTTTCGTGGTAAGAAAGTCAGGTTAAATAATGCTTTTCATTGCAAGATATCAAACAATAATTACTATTACAAGGCAGTGATCGATAATTATGAAAGAATTATGAAATCACTTCGAACAGAGATCAGTGAATAGACAATGCCTCGTAACTTACTGGGAAAACAAATTTGGAAATTGAAATATGATCCAATAGAAGTAACCCGATGTTGCAATAATGAAATCGACGGAATTTGGAATGTAGGACCTACTTTAAGTTTAAAGCCGCGTCTCCTGCAAATGTTTTTTGAAAACATTTACGCAAATAAACAAAACAAAGGGGCGTTACCGTACACATTTGTGTGTGCAAACACAATGTGTTTGCCTCCCGTCACTGATGGAAAACATTCCCCTCGCGGCTTAAGAGGGGAAGGATTTGTTTCTTTTTTAATAATCTCCGCACGATGCGTCCCATATGATCCGTCCGATGATACTTCAGTCAGTCACATCATAAATCGGACGGGATTTTAGGTTATGTGTACTGAGCGAAATTGCAATTTATTGTTATAAGTTTACTTATGCATCAGTAGTAATAATAATTTCTTTAACTCTTATGTAGTCTCTTATTTTGACTGCTATTTCTAATAGCATTACAGCCCTCATATTTAGAACTGTTAAAAGGACACATCGTGATAAACATATTCATTGACATCTGTATTGTTTTTTTTATTCAACAAAGTTTGAGTGTTTCATTTGATAATAAATAAAACAATGATATTTTACTATAACCTATAAAATATGTACATTCAAAATACTATTCTAGGGCTCATCTTGTCGTCTACGCAAAATGTTTTGTTTTTAACCAAAAGAAAACATTTTAGCTGGAGACGGAATGTGTATGAAAACAAATGTTTTTGTGCAATGTTTCGAAAAAATGTCCTAAAATGTAAAAAAATCCCGGTTCTACTGATTTAATTAAATACCTCCAACTAAGGATTGCAAATCCGGATTTCTTGCAAAACAAAATTCGGATTTTTGGATGGTAAGAAATCCGGATTTCATGTTTTTTGTGTTTCTGAAATATATATCGAAATAACCGTAATTTGATGTTAGGTAATAAATAAAAAAAAAAATTATCAAATCACGGATCAAAATTATAAATTAAAAAAAGGATTATGATGTTTTGCCTTGTTTCTTTAAAACAAACTGACAAATTCGAACGAATTTATTTAAATAACACATTTAATAGATAAAGTGGGTAGTTTGGTGTTGCCATAATAACGAAAAAGTTTAGTTCCACTTTATTAAATGGCTACATTTTATCCAAGCCATGTATATGTTCTCAATACCTCTTCTGAACACGCAATGTTGTATTGGGGTTAGCTCATAGATATACCACTCTGGTTAGCCACAGATTACATATTCAAATGAAGAAAGTTTGTTTGGGTTGAATATTTTTAAAATTGAAAACACAAGTACCTATTTAAGAACTGTTTCATTTAGATATAATTTGAAAAAATATATGTTTGGAATGAAATAAAATTTTCAAATTAATTTTTCTTTGTTTCATTGTTTAGAGATAGCAATAACCGTCAAAAGGCATTCCTTTAGTTGTCAAATCAATTATGGCACCCAAACGACAAGCAAGAATTCACAACTTCATAAATTTATTCCAAAAAAAAAATTAAATAGAATTGAATACAACTCAAAAGTTCCATTGCAATGAAGCATTTAATGAGATAATTGCAATATTGGGAGGCGGAAGGATGTGGAAGGGGAAAAATAAAGGATGAAAGGAAAATTAGGATAAATCTGGGAGCACAAGAAAAAAATATGTTGCTCTATTGCATCCTTTTTTTTTAAACACAATGCAAAAAGTCCTGATAAACTACTTTTTTAAGGTTTGTCTAACGGGAGCTTGTTATTTAAAACTCAAAATTTAGAGACAAGGTTACAAAATATGTATATATATATATATATATATAAAATAAAAATGTAAAATACATATGTAACAAACTTAAAACATAAATATTTTTACATAAATGTATAAAAAAAAAAAATTAAAAACATAAACGAAAGCAATAAATCATAAATAAAAAATATAGGTTCGAGTCCTGTCGGCGACATTTATCTTTGCTCGGAAAGGTTTTTTTCAATTTGGATGAGTGTTTCAGGCTAATAATTATTGTTTATAAAAATAATTGTTACCCTTTGCGCTATGCACAAAAATCTTGTCTTAAGTTTTTAAGAACTTTAGTTTATCAATTAAAAAATAATATTTCCTTATTATCTAATACAAATAGCTTCTTTCAACTAGTCAAATTTTGAATGCGTTTATTAATTGTTTAGTTTTAATACAGTTTTTTTTTTTATTTCAGCGGGTAACATATTTATACATCTCATCAGGAATCATCTTATCTAAGGTTCTTTGTCCATATTTTTTTATGCTTAGGAACCATTAATCCTTTATTAAAATTGAGACGGGTATTGTAAGTGTGGTCTAGTCTATTTGTATTATGTATAGGGTTATTAATGTGCTGAAATATAATTTTGTACCACAGAATTGATCATACTGAAAGAATTTTGAAACTTCAATATTAGGCAGGTACCACGGATCAAATAATACATACAGATGTCTTAACACGTAAGGGGATGAAACCAAAATAAGATGGGCGAGCTAGGGGTGCGGCCAATTTAAGTAAAACAGCAACAAAGTAAAAAGGTTCGGCTTGTTTACAAAAACCGAATACATATTTTGTTAGAATATATAGTTTGACCCTTTTTATAAATGTTTTGTAATTTTCTAACCGCAGTCAAAATCACGCGAAACAAACGTGGACGGTAGTGAACTAAGCTGGTGTCAAATTGGGTGTCACCTGACCTTTGCCTTCAGCCGTCGAAATCGTACTTATGACAAGTCTATGAATTCTGACGTCAGTGGTAGGTACGCATCAACTATCAGTTGATATAATATTACCCCCTTGGATACTTGCAGGAAAATCGTCGATAAACTGAAATCAATCCAACCGAAAATAATTTATTTAACTAATAAACATGTTTTTATTGCTCCATTGTCAACATTCGAAGATAATACAATTTTTCCAGTGTTCTAGCCATCTCGGTCATTGTTTCAATGTGTGATTAAACAGATGTCTGGCATATTGAATTACCTATGGGCGTTATTTCATTGCTCATGATAAGGAAATAATGGAAACATATTGACTAATGAGTAATATGAAATATTTTAATACTAGCTGATGTGCACCCAGAGACAGCGAAAGTATTGCCCCGTGACGACTATTACTGTCTCTAAACAATGAAACATTCATTTTAAAGTTTTATTTCATTCCAAACATTTTTTTTTTTCAAAATATATCTCAATAATAAAGTTCTTAAGTAGGTACCTACTTGTGTTTTCCATTTTAATAATATTCTACCCAAACAAACCTTATTCTTTTGAATATGTAATCTGTGACGGCCTCCATGGTCGAGGGGTAAGGCTCTCGACTACGAATCCAAAAGTCGCGGGTTCAAATGCCAACGTGCGCAAGTAATTTTTATTTAATGAATTTGTGCTGTTTCACAATTAATTCATTTAGAAATAATATATAGTATATTTGCGCACGTTCCAGAGTGGAAGATACTCTCAATATCGCTCTGGTGAAAGGCCACCATTCAGAATTGAAACGTTGCTTGAAATGTCTTTTAACCGTATTTGGTGAACAGATCTGAATAGCCAGGTATTTCCCCACCTTTCTCTACCCCTTATTCTTCCCCTGCCCAATACCTTCAGCCTCACAACATTCCCCTATTGGGGATGCCATTGTCTCACTGGCTCCAGACAGTTGGGAGCAGTTGGGACTCGTGTGGGGTATTCACATAAAAAAATATATATCTGTGGCTAACCAGAGTGGTATATCTATTGACTAACCTCAATACAACATGGTGGGTTCAATGTTTTTTCATACTAATTTTTAAACATTATAGCAACAGTTTTACGTTCATTTTTTTCATTCATTCGGTTTTGGATTTCATTCAAACTATTTTTTAAACCTTTCCGGCACTAATAAAAACAAACTGTGCAATATTCAGCCAAACTGGTTGCGTAATTTTGGAGAAAATCGAGGACAGACAGACAGATATTCATTTTTATATACAGAGATAATAATAATAATATATGTATGGTAACGGCCACTTACGAGTGATGAATAATGCAAACGAATACATTCTATTGTTAAATGAATACATTTAAATGTTAAGGAATTCTAACAACTGTTCATTACCATTCCATTCGGATGAATATTAATATAAAGGTAAAAATACATTTTGTATAATAATTTGTGTTTTATGATGCTCCTTTAACAACCGAAAAATAATTATTTATGCTCATCGAAATAAATAATAATGTTGAATATGGCTCGAAAAAAAATAACTCGCTCACTTACAGTTTTTTTATGTCTAATTACCTATCACCATCAAGCGCCAATCCCCAGCGAGCACTGGGCCCGAGCTCGCACTGGACCACGTCCAACATAACTGTTTATTGTTTATTTTCATACGACATACGTCTTGAATACTTCCACATTAATTCACTTAAAATTAGAAGGCAAATGATTGATATAATATGTTTATACAAAATATTTCACGGTCATCTAGATACTGCATTATGTCTTAGCAGTATTGAAATAAATGTACCTAATTACTATTGTTTAAGATGCCACAGCACATTTCACCTGAATACTGCCAGATATAATATTGCCTACTTTAGTCCTCTGCCTCAAATGAGTCGACTATATAATAAGATAGAGTGTGCTAATTTAGACATTTTTGTCGATAATTTGTACAGTTTCAGAAAAAATGTCCTGCTATTAGTTAAAAATATGTAATAATGATTGGGCTAATTATATTATGTATCACTCGTCTCTCTTTGTGGCTCTGTTTCTATTGTATTATGTATTATCATTGAGTGAGTTTTTGTAATTTTATGTTTTGTGTATCCTTTGTCTGATTATTTGTAATTTTATGTAATTCTGAGTTTTATAACTGGACTGTTCTCATGCAAGTGTGAACATCTGTAAAAAACCCAGTATAAATAATTTTTGCTTTTTTTTAACTATTTACTTTTTTAATCATTGAAGAAGATAATATTAACACATCCCAAATGAACCACAAAACCGAAAAAACAACAGAAATTAAAAAGATTTCAGTCGCATCTGGGACTCGAACCCAGGACCTCTACCTATCCGGGGTAACCGCTTAACCAACTTAGCTAATGAGACCTGTTCAATTTACGCCATTTACACCGATATCATACTTCATTTTCAAGATTTGTTAATATTATCCTCCATTTTTATAAGCCACCACAACCCAGGACTAAAAACCTGACACCTCCGACAAAATCCTGATACGCTTCAACAAACCCCCGCAACGGAGATACCGTATTATCATTTAAAAATAAACAAACATCTCCATAGGAATAAGCCGATATGCAGTAGTGAACTGCTTACGCCGTATTTCAAAGAACTTCTGTTGAAGACCGAGCAATGGGCTAAGGTAGCCAAATTCAACTATTTATGGGTTAAATCGAATAAATTACTTGTGCGGAAGGAACCAGGTGAGAAAATCATCCAAGTAAAACAAGGAGATCTGTTAATGTCGGTATGCTGAGTCTATTCTACACATATTTCAATGGAGCATGATTGAAGAAGCTAGCAGCGTTGTTCCCCCCGTTAACAATGCACGTGCGTGAAACTCGATGGACACCAGCGGAACACCCATTCACGGTTGATGTTGGCTTCATGAGAACGAGTCGTTTCGGCGACTCGTTCTCATGTAATTCGGTTTACATGTGGAACGAACTACCGGCATCTGTCTTTACAAATCGCTGCCTACAGCCCCTCCTTGACCCGCCTCACAACGTTGCCCAATCGGGTGGCGATATAGTTCCCCTGTATGTGCTCCGTAGGGGCACTCTTGTAAGGTGTCACATAAAAATAAAATTAAAGCTACGAATAAAGAATTTACAGATAAATCAGTATTGCTTGTATTACAAAATTTAGAAAGTGGTGTTGAGTGCTATTTTGAGTACCGACTCTCAAATTCATCACAGTAAAGAAGATATAATAATTTTTACATCTTAAGTTAGAGGACAGCGTTCATTCAACTATGAACATTGGGTTGAATATTTCTTCATAAAAACAGAATTGTTGCTCAACAGATACAGGTTCACAGATTTACAGCTTCTCGACAAAATGAATTAAAATATTTCACGGTTGATAAGTCAAGGATAAATAAATTAAAGACAGGCATGATTATTACATTTTGTTTATTTTATCTTTAACATTTTAGGTCACAGCCTAACAGGTTGTTCCTCTAATACTTCTGTGTTCTTTCGTACTTTGTACACAAGTTATTTAAAACTAATAAAACGTTATCGTGTCAATCGCGGACACCGATGGAATGCTGTAACCACAAAAGCAAGTAATAATACAATATATTTTATAATTTAAGAAAGAAAATGGCTGGACCGTAACAACTCATCGTAAAATTAATAAACATAACCTAATAAAAGACAAAATTATGGAAGTTTTCAATTTTACGAGATGAAATCTCGCTTTCTTAAGTTTTAGAGACTCAATAAAACTGATTGAAATAAGAAATAGCCTACATGTACGGGAAAATCATTTAAGGAGCACACTTTTGAATGTATTTGTGCACACCGATAATGGCTCAAATTGATTAGAAATAGTTTGGAACACGCACCTGCAATCCCCCCTTACCCCGCAGTAGTCCCATGAGCCAGCACACCACTACACAAGGAAGAATCTCTTTAAAATTATTCTACTGTACATGTTGACATTTCTCAATAAATAAAACACTGTTTTTTACAGAAGCAAACTAAGCAGTGATTGTTTTCATAGAAACTCCACAAGCTTTTAAAAAATTTTTGGAAAATTTGTGAAAAAAGTATTTTAAAAACCGATTCATAGTTCACTCCTGTAAAGTTACAGACATCAATACTTAAAAGGACAAAACACCTGTCTAAAGACTAATTTTCAATCATAATAATATGTATGTACATTTCTTTAAAAAAAAATTTCAACTGTTACTTAAATTTATTCTTATTTTGTTATTAAAAGAATTTTCCAAAATATTATTGACTCAATGTGCTGCATAATTAACCCGAAAATATAATTTAACCCATTGAGTGCCTAATTAAATATTTAGGATAATTTTGTGACCTAGAATATTGATAAAAAAATCTGAAGCAACCTCTTAGGGTCGGTTTTATAACCATCGTTTGTAACGCTTAATTCCAAATCTAACTAATACATATTTATAAACATTCGTCAGATAACTGGTCGTATGACAGCTGTCAGTTGTTGCCCGACGATCGCTTATTTGAAACGGTACACTATTTTAATTAAAGAGACAGTATGTAATTCTGCATTTGTGAAATGGATTCACTATCGAACTTTGAAAGTGATGACAAGCGAATGGCAATTATTCAAGATAAAAAACGCACGGATAAATGGTCCGTTAACGAAACGGTTCGTTACATAACAGAAATTTGGTAGTTTGTTTATAAAACTGGCCCTTAAAGTACCAAAGTATATATTTCTTGTCCGTAAGATGTCACAAATATGTCCGTATTTAAAAAAAAATTATAGTAAGGACACAATGGGTTAAGCGAATTTTCTGAAAGATAATTTGTCGGTGTATGAATTTCTTTACGAGTTAATTGATTAAAGAAAAGGTTTTTTCAACCGGTTGTGGTCGTTTACAGTCATACACAAAATGAGGTTCCTATCTAATTGCATTTTATTTACAGATTACGTAAGCCTAATATTATTAAATACAAACATGAAAACTTTTTCAATCCATGGAGTTTTCAGACAATAAACCTAATATATGGAAGAGTATTTTTATTACTTATATTTTGTATCCATAAAGTCAAATATAAATAATGTTATAAACTATGCTAAGCTTATTTGCTGTGAAACATATTTTTTATTTTAAACTTTAAACATAAACAAGGACTAAGCTTTTCAATGATATTCAAATATTTTTTATGAAATCCAAAATTTGAAATGTAACAGAATAAATAATATGGACGGACAAAAAAAAGCGAAAAAAATCGACAAAAAGCGATTTCAATGCATATACATACATATATTACGAAAACAATAATAAAAGAAAATAATTAAGTACTCAATACTGTTCTAGAAAGATTTTTTATAATACATAAAATGATAAAGATCCATAAAATTAATTTTAATGCATATTTTAAAATCATTGAAAATCCAAGTCAAAATAAAGTTGTCTAAACTAAGTGTTTCCAATAATAAAACGCCTCACTTTTTCTCTATTACATTCAAATGTTAATCTAGTTACAATAATTAGTATACCAGCTGCCTCAAATTAATCTGGGCTCATATTATGTTTACAATTTTCTAATTTCAGAAAACAATAATCACGTAAAACATTATCAACTAATTAGAGTTAACATAATCATAGAAAAGTGGAATAATTTATTAAAAGTAACCTTTTGAAACTCTCTCATTCATTTGTGCATTGTGGTGACAGTGTGCTACTTAAAAAAGAAAAGAAAAAACACAGTTTTAAGTTGCTTAAAATTGGCATTGAAAACATTTAATATCGAGGCAAGAACCGATTTATCTATAAGTTTGTAAGTAGAAAACTATTTTTTTTTAATAACAATTATTATATAACAAAAATTTGTTTCAAAATCATTCAACATATTTATCTTCTAAAAATTAAATAATACATTCTAGATAACTTTCACTTCACCTCAAAAATTAACTTTATTTTGCATTGATACGTACAATATAAATCAATTTATCTGGCCAATAGTTAAACCGGACTGTCAATAGGTCCAGTTAGGTTGGAAGATTAATTATTTATGGTACATGTGTGAAATAAGGGTTGATTATAAGCAGTGACTTCAGTCCTACCGGAAGGCGTAAGTCTAGAACGTCACCATTGAAGTGTGCTTCCAGTCCTACCAGAAGACTTAAGAGTAGAATGCCAGCAATGATTTGTGATTCCGGTTCTAACAGAAGACTTAAGAGTAGAAGTGAAAGTGATAGTCACTTAACACCAGTCCAAACAGAAGACTTAAGAGTAGAACGTCAGCACTGAAGTGTGGTTCCCCCTGACCAGCAAAAAGGGCGGCATCTGGCTGGTGAGGACCTCCAGCCAGGACATGTAGAGGGGCGCGGACACCAAGGAGCGTCGGGGCATGGGCAGGGTCATCACCACCAGGCTGGAACCCATGGAATGCTGCTGAAGCAGCTCACGGAGACGCAGGTAGCGGTAGGTCTTGTCTCGGACGGACAGGAGATCAGCGTCCGATATTTGGGCTAGAAGAATTAACATTTTGAATCACTCTGATGACCTTTATCTGCTTTCAATATGAACATTATTAATAAATTAATTAAAAATTACTTTGTAATCACCACTTTATTATATATATATCAACATGTTTCGAAAGCGAAGCTTTCCTCATAAGGAATATACAGAATACTATTACAGCATTGGTGGTGATAAAAAAGTAATTTTTAATTAATTTATTAATAAAGATGCCACAAAGTGAATACCAATTTTTTTCAAGAAATTATGAACATTATTGTCCAGGACAATTATTTGGTCAGTCAATAACTTATCAGCGATGCAAAATATTTGTGTTTATATTGTGCGTGCATAGTGTCAAACTCTTATCCCTCTAAACTTTAGAGCATTGATCTATGGGTGAATTTAATTGTGCTCGACGCGACGTCTCATTGTCCATTGTCAGTGCAGACATTCATACATATATGTATCTTTCAAAGTAAACTCTTTAAGCATATAAATTATTAATTTAATTTTCACTTTGCAAACAATACCGAATCGTTAAAATTCCATAACTTCATTACACTTCACACGCGTGGCTTAATATTGGATAAAATATTGTTTTTTTTAAAATTATGAATAATAGCCAGGACTTGCCAGAGCTCATTAACTTTATAAACATTCACATACCATCAAGACCAACCCGACAAACTGATTTTTTTATTTGCCCGCATGCAGGACCAATCTTAGGATAAATTCTCCAATTCCACGTATTTGTGCGCAATATAATGCACAATTTCACTATATCGACATTCTTCACAATACCCTTTCAAAGTATCAAATCAAAGTAATTTTTTTTTTTTACAGTAACTCCACACAGGAGACCAAGGAGGAAATAATTTCCCTCAAGGTCTATATCATCTTTGGGGATGCTGTGTGGAGGGTCTTTTAGAGGATAGGAAGGGGTGAACTTGGGTCTTGAAGAGACCCATGTTATAGGATGGAGGAAACACAGAGGCCGGCAGATCATTCCACAGCCGAGCTGTTGAACACAAGAACGAATCGTAGAAGCGACCCGTTCTCATGTGACAAATGTCAACCGTGTGCAAATGTTGGGCGCGCGTTTGGCGTGTTTCCCGACTATGCACCGGTGCCGAAGGGATCAATGACGCTAGTTCCTCGGAGCATCTTCCATTTAAATACCGGTAGAACAAGGACAGCATTCCCACCCGACGTCTGTGCTCCAAAGATTGCAACCCATTTGTTAAGATAGGCGAATCTATCAAACGGACCGCCCGTTTCTGCAAAGAGTCAAGGTTTTTTTTCAGATATTTTGGGACTCCCGACCAGAGGTGGCTGCCAAATTCTACAATGGGGATTTGTATTTGCACTTGCGATTTGTACAGGGTCAGCAGTTGTGTACTATTAAAGTATCTGCGGGCTCTGTGCAATACGCCCAGCTTCTGAGAGGCTAACTTTACTCGGGTTTCGATGGAGCCCCCATACCTGAGCTGATCACTTAAGGTTACACCAAGCATATCAATGGAGGGCTTGTTGGGAAAATTGCTTCCATTAAAGGAGACTAGATTGTCATTTCGATCCCTTTTAGACGTAATCAGACATGATTGGGTCTTTGAAACATTAAATTCGACGAGGTTATTCTTACCCAAGAGGAGACCCTCTCAAGGTAACCGTCCATTCTCTGTTTCAAAGCCCTCCGAGCCGTTGGAGTTTGTGTGCCCTTTGGGGGCTTGTCAAACAAAAAGCAATCATGGACTGTACTGTCATCCGCGTAACAATGGTTTGGTGCACATGTCAAGAGGTCATTGATGTGCAACAAAAACAATGTTGGAGATAGAACCGATCCTTGTGGGATGCCAGCATTTATTGAATGCGAGGAAGAGATGAAACCATCAGCAACCGTCTGAATCGATCTCTCCCTCAAAAAGTCGGCAATCCACGTACACAAGGAAACGGGAAGTCTGTAAGAAGGCAGTTTGTTGAGAAGTCATCGGTGCCAAACACGGTCAAAGGCCTTAGAAATGTCCAGTGAGACCGTTTGAATCTCACCATAACGTTCCAGGCACCGTCCCCAAACATGCGTCACATACGCGAGAAGATCACCGCACGAGCGGTTCCGCCAGAATCCGTACTGGCGGTCATTAATGATTTTGTTCTTCTCGAGGTATGTAAGCAGTTTGTCGTTGATAACACGTTCCATCACCTTGGACAGAACTGATGTGATCGCTATGGGGCGGTAGTTGGCCGGGTTGGAGCGGTCACCTTTCTTAGGTATGGGATGAATGACCGCTTTTTTCCAACCAGAGGGCACAGAGCCACATTTCAGGGACATTTTAAAGAGCTTTGTTAAAACTGGAGCGATTTCTGCAGCACACCTCTGCAATACCAGGGCAGGTATTCCGTCAGGCCCACTAGCTTTATTAACATCGAGCCCCTGTAAGACAAGGAGTACATCCCGATGCCGTATCCTCAGCTTTTTCATATGAGGAACCGACGGCGGGATGGCACCCCGGTCGTCGAGGGCCGAGTTTTCTGCAAACATTTTCCCTAAAAGGTTGGCCTTTTCGATAGCAGTGTTTGCTAGTGAACCGTCAGGTCTGGTAAGAGGCGGCAGACTGGATTTGCAGAAATTGCGACCTATGGAGCCCGCTAGCGACCAGAACGCCCTGCTGCCATGCGGGCAGGCAGCTAGCTTTTTACTGATCTGTAGGTCGTGCTCATACATACATACGACCACAAATTAATGCACGAGTATAAAATGTATCGAGAGCATCACCTGTCCCGATCCTATCTTCCTCTTCATCTCCCCCTTCCTTCTTATTTTTTTTTTATTTTTTCTAATAAAACATCTGTACTTAACCACTGTTAGTACAAGAAACTTTGTTGACTTACCTTTTGTATGTAAACTTGTATTAAAAGCTGTTTCTTACAAATAAATCTTATAAAGGACTCCATTTGTGAAGCATTAGTCTAAAATATTTACGAGTGTTCTTACGAAAAAGGGCTGAGATCAAAAGAGTTCAGCATTTGAGCCACTTGGTCTTCCTTGTAATGAATACATAATTAAGTGCTGGTTAAATGGGTTAATTTTTTTTGTTCAGTCACTTATTACTTTGTAAATGTGTGTGATTGAGCAAAAATGTATCAGAAATATCTTACATTTCAAAATTATTCAGCTACACCTCGTCATACCTATGTAGGTATGATTTTTAAAAATTACAATATATGGTACTTTATTTATGATTGAACCTTACAAAGATTCATCGGTCGAGTGAATGGTCACTTACGACCTAACCAGTTGGCAGAAGCAGCATTTATTTTAAAACTTACCACTGTCGGGATCATCGGGGTTCTCTGGTACCAGGAAGTCAGCAATCAGCTTATCAAAGTAGGCGATGGAGCTATCTTGGGGTTTCTTCGTGATGTCGGGTATCAGCGTCAGGTCGGAATAGTCAATTCGAAATTTGGCTAGCAGCGATGCCATGCTGCAAAGAAATAAATAAAATGACAATTGATGTAACAGACGCGTATTTATTCCACATCTTCAAGATGATGCCACTGAGATGAAACAGTTACTCAACTTTGATAAGCAGCCTTTATCATCGGGAATATGTGAGATTTGCAATTAGTTTGAATCGATTCATCTGTGTTATCATGTTTTACAGGCCTTTCTTTCATGAAAATGATTGCCCCATAAAGAATAATTACCCCTAAACGTGGAACAGATGCAGAATATTTAAAAATAATAAACAACTGGTACAGAGAGTTAGTTGTCTACCAAGAGCCGAACAAGTGTTTTACTTCTCTTGCCTTCGTCTTTCCTGAAACCCGCAACATCTGCTACCTCGCCAAGCCTGAGGATATCTTGGTACCTACCTCTTCAAAACTAGCCGACCCTGTTAGGACACCGCAAGTACCAGGATCAGACAGGGAATCAGCCCATCCAGTGCCCCACTTTCAGAACTGGGTGCGTGAGGCCAGCACCCCGCCACTCAGCACTCGAAAAAGTAGAACGAGGGTGTGTTTGGAGCCAGCAACTTACATTTCAGTCTTGTGTGGACATCTGTCCAGTAAAATTGAAGTAAGACTACAATCATTATTCCAGTTGACTGTATACATCGATACGATGAAGAAAATATGTACTTTGTAGATCTTCATTAAATTCTTGATAAAATCGACAGGATTACTAAAGATTTTAGGTTTGGTATTGATATTACGCAGGCGCTTACTTTCTTTGTTCAAATTCGAGTTCTGCTTGTTTGTTAGCCAGTGTGAACACCCTGAGTTTGCAAGATGTCCAATTTCTTCTTGTAGCAATGATGTGTGGTAGGAGAAGAGTTAAACCTGAGGAAAACATAACAATAACCCATTATCATCATTGCTTCAATCGTGATATATTGCAAATTTCAGTAGCCGAGTTTCTGTAAAACAGCATGGAGTGGATACAATAAGGAACTCCAGTGAAAAATATAAAGGCTTTGAAAATATATATTCATACAGATCAGTAAACGCCGATTCTGAATATATAACTTTTATTATATATAATTAAACGTAGAATATATAAATCGTTATTTAAAAGTGAATAAAAAATCATCTCATCAAAACACCTTGTTATGTTGGTACCATTGCATTTGGAACATCTAACGTCACATGGGCATTTTGTTTTTGGATTACTGTGGAGATTTTTATTTTTCGATTTTGTTTTGTATTTTAAATAAGTAATTTTTTTTAGTTTTGGCGAAATTTAAACTTAATTTAGATTGTTGTTCAATATAAAAAAACTATTATTAATGAAAGAAATTATAGTATTCATGAGCAAACCAATTATCAATACGGATATGATGATAATATTAACGGTCAATACTATTATTATTCTTCAAGTTAAAGTTTCTAAAAAGGTACATAATTTTATTACTTATGTATAGTTATGGTTTACTATCAATAGAATATGAAATTATGTACGATTATGTTTTAACATTTGAAATATTTTAACATTCTAACCTCAAAACTGATCAAAACCGACCGCCCATAGATTTGGAGCCCTTTGGCGGGCTTTGAAAAATTGAAACTTTGAAAATTATTTTAACTATGAAAACAAACTTTAGAAAAAAATCCTTATTAATAGTCATATAATTTTGCTTCAATCAAAGAGAGGAAAACAACATAATATCTTGACCACATCTATAAAATTTTTAACACCATCTTCCAACTAAATATGAAAAGACAGATTGTGAGATAACCCAGAAACAGGGAATAGTAATAGGGTATTTTCACAGATTTTTTCATTGTTTAAAAAAAGAAGAAAAAAATTACGATAACAATGGCATTTTACTTTATTTTCATGATTTTCGATATGCCGCCAAAACGACATGTTCGTGAATATTGCATTGTTGACGTCACGCCGATCATCGTTGGTGACAGCCATCTTACCAGCCCTTGCAAAAGTAAACTATGTTTTTTACATAATTATATATTATGGAATGAATGTTTGTCTGTCTGTCCTCGATTTTCTCGAAAATACTCAACTGGTTTCGCTGAAAATAGCCCAGTTTATTCTTATTAGTGACGGGAAGGTTTAGAGATTAGTTTGAATGAAATCCAATATGTAAAACTGTTGCCATAACATTTTAAAATTCGTATGAAAAACATTGAACCTGCCATGTGTTATTTAGGATAGCCCATATATATATTTATAGCCACAGATTACATATTCAAAAGAAGGTTGGTTTGGGCAGAATATTTTCAAAATTGAAAACACAAGTAGAGTACCTACTTAAGAACTTTTTTATTTAAATATATTTTGAAAAAATAAATTTTTGGAATGAAATAAAATTTTCAAAAGAATGTTTTTTTTATAAACAATAATTATTAGCCTGAAACACTCATCCAAATTGAAAAAAACCTTTCCGAGCAAAGATAAATGTCGCCAACAGGACTCGAACCTGCACCCTTCTGATGTCCAGTCAGATGCTCTACCGTTGAGCTACGTCGGCTTATCGCAAACCCGCCAAGTTAATCAATATATATTGAGCATCTGACCGGACATCAGAAGGGTGCAGGTTCGAGTCCTGTCGGCGACATTTATCTTTGCTCGGAAAGGTTTTTTTCAATTTGGATGAGTGTTTCAGGCTAATAATTATTGTTTATAAAAATAATTGTTACCCTTTGCGCTATGCACAAAAATCTTGTTTTAAGTTTTTAAGAACTTTAGTTTATCAATTAATTAATGTTTTTTTGTTTCTTTGTTTATAGATAGGAGATTGCTGTCAAATCAATTATGGCACCCAAACGACAAACAAGAAATCACAACTTCAGAACTATAATCCAAAAAAAAAAAAATTCAAAATCTTTTTCTTGTGGCGCAGAAAGTCTTTCAAATATGCAGACAGTGTTTCCAAAATAACGCATTTCCATCAGTAGAAAAGGATTCCATTGAACCAGCCCATGATTGTAGCCATTGATTTGCGACACTCTTGCATACCTAACTTCTCCGATAATAAATCAGCTTACCTCCATCGTCATAAAGCCACCACACATCAATGGTAGCATTAGCCCCGTGTTTCCTTTGGAAGTATGTCAGGGTGTTGAGGGTGGACTTGGGTAGCTCCCCCCCGGTGCTGTTCTTGTACTGCGACCAGCGGCGCTCCTGGGTCCCATTGGCGCCCCCGTTAGTCCCACTGTGAGTGTTGCCACCCATGGCGTCTACCACGGCGTTCACCATGTGAGCCATCTTAGACTGATTCTTGCTGGAAATATAGGAAAGTATTATTCAATACCTGTTGATTACGATTCAGATTTTAAGGTTTTGTGTGTGATTTCCATTGCATCAATTGTGGATCTGAATGAAAGAGAGGTCCATAAACAAACCAAAATAGTCACCAAAGAGTACAAAAAGCAAGATTTATTCTAGTTAAGTAGATATCACCCAAAGTGATTGTAAAATAATCAAATGAACAAGGTAGCAAAGAGCAAACAAAAGAAACCACCGTACACCAAGATATTAGAACTAATCTCACCATTCAGTGGCGCCGAAGAGGAACGAAGATGATAATTATGTGAATACAAATGCATTAAAATCATTTTTTGGACCACAATTTCAAAGATAACCCAAGGCGCATAAACAGAAGATCAATCTTCCTATGGATAGTTTATACAAAGAATGTAGGTTGAACCAAATCAGATTTGTTAGCAGAAAAATGTAAGTATCAAAATACTTAATACAAGGCACCAATGAAGTACTTTGAAATCAACGGAGAAGAAGCACAATTTGTTTTCATAAATGCCTCATTAACATAATACCATAAAAATTTTGCATTGGAATGATAAAAAGAGAGCCCATTAAAAATAATATAAATATGATTGGATAAAATCGGGGAAAATCCTCATAAGGAAAACAAATGATGCAAAGGTTATTGAAATAAGACATTCGAACGATATACCTATTAAAATGATTTAAAAAAATATATTTCACACCAACTATTTACTATGTGCTTTCAACATTGCCTCTTTTACGACATTAACACTTGACAAACTGAAACCCGACTCAATTACCTCCACAAATATTGATATGTTAAATCATATACTCCGAAATGAGTTACCGAACCTAAATATAATTTACCAAAGCATTCGAAGTCTTAACAAAAACTTTGGAGATTTTATTAAGCTGATAAATGAATTGAGTAAAAAGCCGATTCATTAATCCTTACAGAATGTTGGATAAATTCCTCATCATATGTGTACAAAAATGTAAACAACTACAACTACAGAGTCTAAAACACAAAATTCATAAACATCAAAATATCAGAGTAATTGTATATTATAAAGATAAAATGGAATGCACAATAGAATAAATCAAACTACAAGACGCTAACTCTTTGAATATAAAACTCAGTCGAGACATATGCATCTTTGCAATATACAGATCGCCTTCCTGAGTTTCACCGAGTTCTTACCCATTGGTTTCAGTGGAAGTATTGTGTGCGGTGGACTTGTTGGAGGTGTTGGGAGAATCATCCGCATTGGGGTCATCCGACACGGCAGTGGCTCGCGGCATTGCCGGAGATGCGGGAGTCGACATGTCGATGTCGGACACGCTACTCGCTGGAATTGGAAAAGGTAAATGATGTTATATATCTTTAAAAATACAAAGATTTTTTTCATAAATATAAAGCTAAACCCCCGTCTCATTTGACATTGTCATCAAATTAGCGTGGCACCATCAAGATTTTTTTGACATTTACCACTTCAAATAACGGTCCCCATTAGACACCAACCCTCGCCCACCTTCATTTAGTCAAACTTCGGGTTGTTTGATGAGATATCACGCATTACCATAGGTAATGAAAATTTGAGGACATGTTGACGGGCCGAGAGTCATTAATTAACGGGAGCTGTCGTTTGTGGAAAATGTCAACAGATGAAAATGGTATTTGGTGAACAAAATGCAAAGAAAATATCAAATGTGACGGGTTCAAACAACTATGTCTAAATGTGGGACAGTTTAGGTTAGGTTGGGTTGGGTTGGTTTTACATTAAATATGACAGATAGGCTGTATACAAATTGATGTAGTCTACACATACCTTGCGACATGTGCGCGTAGGTGGGCCCCGCCACAAGACTCTCGCTGGACTCGCGGTGCGCCGCCATGGACTTACTGAGTGACTGATCCCTCGCCAGGTCGCTAAGGTCCGCATCCCGCTCCCCGTCTTCCAGGATGTGGCTGTAGTTCAGGCCCTCCTGCAGCCGCAGGATCACGATGGCCATGTGGACATCCAGGGCTTTGCTGAAAGGTTAAATGAAGGTATTAATTGGTTTTATAGATTCTACTAAAACTTAACCGTAGATACTATAATTTGTTTGTCAATATTCTATTGGGAGTTGCGATGTCAATCAACTAAGAAATACATAAATATGGTAATGAATACATTGTATAAATACAACAATAAAAATACCTAACCGTAAAATCTTTGTTACATAATACATTATGATATATGTCAACCCCTTGGAATAACGAGGTTCCATCTGACACAGCAATGTCATGCGATAATGTGCTCTGTAGAAGGTAACTTCAAGACTCATTACCGCATAACATTGCCGTGTCAGATGGAACCTTGTTATTCCAAGGGGTCGATCTGTTAATGAGATGCCGAATGGTAAATAAAGGGGAAGTGAAAATATTGGTTTTATTTTCAATTGGCCATTGTTTACAACAATCAGACATTCCGAGAAGTACTATGCAGTAATTTGCATCTGCACGCTAACAGGATTCAATTGAATTGAATCAAATTAAATTGAATGATATCCGGCTCTCTCATTGAGACAACCTACATAAAGCAGCTGAATTTCGGGAGATGTATTGATATTGCTCCTGAATAAAATCTCACAAGATATTGACATATTTTGCATAAGTGAGGAGAGATTCAAAAGGGAAATCCTACTGATTTTTAAAGAATCACTCTTCATTGAGGTGATCTTCAACATTGCTTGAATTTTTTTTGAATTTTGTTATTTTTTAGAATTTTTCTTTTTCTTTATATTTGAAAATTGTAATTTGTTTTTGTCTTGTAGTAGATATAAGTAGATATATGTAATTTCTCATACGCATTAAATGTATTATATATTTGTAATGTATAAGAAACTAAATAAAAAATATTGTTATCATTATTATTGAATAATGCTATTTCAGAAAGTTGATTTATTATCATTAAATTAATTAGCAACCAGGCCAGATATTGCAGTTTAGATTGAATAACTCTGTACTTGGCAATGTTTTAGTTGTGGTTTGTAGTTTAAAGGTTTAACTAAGTTTTACTTAAATCAGCGCTGTCAGCCAGGAGAAGTGATGTGGTTTGTTAACCGTTTCAGCGCTGTTCTTATTTTACAAATAGGTACTTACGTAAATTACTATACATAGATATTATATTTTATGTTATATATATATAAAAAAATAGTATTAATTAAAAATGCAATAACTTAGATAAACATCACCAAATTTTTATGATTCTTTTTATAATTAAACAAATAAAAAAAGATATCTTATGTACTATGTGATAGAAAACAAAAAAACTTCGATTTTTTATTTTTATATGAATACCGCACAAGAGTCCCGACTACTCCCAACAGTCTGGAGCCAGTGAGACTATGGCATCCCCAATTGGGTAATGTTGTGAGCCTGAAGGTATTGGGGACGGGAAGGAGAAGGGGGAGAGGAAGATGGGGAAAATACCTGGCTATTCAGATCTGGTCACCAAACACGGCTAAAAGCCATTTCAAGCAATGTTTCAATTCTGAATGGTGGTCTCTCACCAGGGCGATACTGAAAATATCTTCCACAATTACTAAATATGTACATAATTTTTTTATATATTATTTGAAGCGACATAATTTTTAAATTATGTCACTTTATAATTGTCTTTTCCCACACAAAGTCCATGTAGTCCCTTCTTACAGCAGGCGCATATGAGGAAATTTCATTTTCTATTCACATTCTGTTATTGCTATGGCCAATAATAGCACCTCCATCATCATTGTCTCCATTTATTAGATGGAAGGTCTCGTCATCCGCAATGTTGGCGTCATTTGATACATTGTCCGCAATACAACTAAGATCCGACATGATGAAATATATCAATTCACTTTAGGGAGTATATACTCGTATTATAACAGGATAAATAATAAATATAGATATCAAGACATACACCGACAGCAATGCACCACTCTAAAATGGAACATGTGCTCTTCTGAGGACTAATAAACACAAAGCTTAAGCGCTGCATTGCAATTTACGTCACTAACTCTAACCACACTCTAATGGTTAAGTTTGATGGACCTGACGAAGGTGTTGCAAGAAACATTGTTATAAAAATATATGTTCTTTTTAAAAAAATTATTTCACCACTAGGATTTAGACCCGGTCTCGCTCAGGATTATTTTTTTTTTTGGAGTAAAGTTATGTAGTTGTGAATTCTTGCTTGTCGTTTGGGTGTCATAATTGATTTGACAGCGGAAGTAATGCCTTGTGACGACTATTACAATCTCTAAACAAAGAAACAATTTGAAAATTTTACTTCATTCCAAACATTTATTTTTTCAAAATATGTATATCTAAATAAAAAAGTTCTAAAGTTGATGCCTACTTGTGTTTTCCATTTTGAAAATATTCTACCCAAACAAACCTTCTTCTTTTGAATATGTAATCTGCGGCTAATCAGAGTGGTATATCTATGGGCTAACCTCAATACAACATGGCCGGTTCAATGTTTTTATACTAATTTTAAAACGTTATAGCAACAGTTTTACATATTGGATTTCATTCAAACTACTCTCTAAACCTTCCCTTCACTAATAAGAACAAGCTGCGCTTTTTTCAGCGAAGCCGGTAGAGTAATTTTCGAGAAAATTGAGGACAGACAGACAGGCAAACATTAATTTTTTATATAAAATATATAGATTTAAATTTGATAATCAAGAACTGTTATAATTATTGTTGATATGTACTCACTGCAGGATATCCACATAGTCAGTCAACTCCTCTTTGGGGCACTTATTCCAGTCTGATTTGAATCCCATCAACAGAATATTTGGCTTCAGCTTACCAACTCCACATGCCTAGAAATGAAATCATTAAATTTACATTAGTTCCATTTGGCAAAGCATCACTTAGATACTTACAGGCAAATCATTTTAAAGAGCGCACATTTGAATGTATTGGTGCCCACCAATAGTATCGTGACCATGTGTTAAATTGGTCCGAACTAGTTATGATGACCACTACAACATGTACCCGCAGTCCTTTCTGATCCCGCAATAGTCCTACAATACTGTACACCACTTCACAAGCAAGAATCTCTTTATTTTGATTTATCTGTAAGTTGAATGAATTTTCCTTTGGTATAATGACCTTTTACATTTGGGTTTTAGTATGATATTTCACACTACGGTTACAAGAACAAACTATCAAACATCTGTTTTGTTCTCTACCATAAATTGACATGTCTTCGCGTAAAATTGAAACTACTATACTGAAGCAAACTGTTAAATAAGTAAAGAACTTAATGTTAATAAGCTTGCTTTTGTTTTGTATTGTTAACTCCTATCTGCACACCCTTTCCATCATAATGTTTGTAAATGGTCTGTACCACACGTAATGGCACACAGGCGAGCTGTAGTGGGCAGCTGATCCTGATCTGCGAAGAGGGCTGGGAGGGGAGAAAGCACAACCTGTGTTGATCCCTAGCAAAGGGGGAAAAGACACTGATGACAAGACCTAATTAATGACTTTTGTACTTTTGCAGTGTAATTCTGCACAAAAACCCAATTTATTCAGAATTATGAGTAGAGCTCAGGGCTGTATCCATGTGATGATGCTTGGTCTGGGTCCAGTGAGAGGCAGTAGTCCGATGGGGTCCAGGATCAGCGGTGGTCAGAGAGAAACAAGCGAGTAGAGCAAAAGTCGTAGCGGGGCTGGGCGGTTGAGGGAGCATAGGTGTCATCGGAGCGAGAGTTGCTGGCTAACTGGTTAAATCTGTTTTTCGCAGGCTACTTAAAGATGCCTATGAAACGTTGGGGATTCGGGACTCTCAGAGCTAACACGTTATGCGCATGTCCAACGAACAAGCTATCTCGCCTCTCCCTTACACTGTCATCTCGCTCTGACGTTTTATTTAGTCATTCACATTCACAAGCGGTTAGTGAGAACACATTTTTCACAGGCCTTGAAATATACATTAATAAAGAGAGGGAGTCGGGTGATTTACGGATGGCGATATTTATTTTCCATCTGACCTAACTCCCTTACAAAATAGACATAGTTTATGCAAGTATAATACAACAAATATGCTTAGTAAATGGCCGTGTCAAAAACATAGCAGGAGAGGGGAACACGTCCACCACATGGTCATTGATGTCAAATATATAAATAAATATGTGTTGGGATGATGGAATAATAGTTAATAGACTGTACCTGAATCAGAGCGTTGGCCCCAGCTTGAAAGGAGACGTCATCCACAAGAGAGTAGAAAGCCTTCACCTTGTGCTTGGTGAACCATTGGTACGCCTTGTTGTTCAACTGGGAACGCATCTTGTTGTTGATTTGACCCTGAAAGAAAAATGACCAATATTGATTACAGGACTGAACACACAAAATATCTCAATACTATTAAAACCAAATACGTTGTAAAAGATCTGCTTTAGATAATGTTGTCAATAAAAATCCATCGCCGTTCAAGTCATATTTGGTCACTTTCCAGGTGAAATCAAGACGGATCAGAATGAAATCTTACATGAGCCTCCCAGTCCTAGCCAGAACTGTGAACAACCAGTGAAACTATATCACAACCCCGTGGGTTTGAGGCCATTAAAGAAGGGGTTTGATAATACGGGTCTTGAAGAATCCGGATTAGATGCTGGAGGAAAGACGGATACCGGTATCTAGTTAAATAAAGTAAAAGAAACAACCCATCGTCATCTAGTTGACATCAACACAATCATGGATTCAAGTAGAAAACGACAAAAAGCTTTTATAGATATGAGTCCCAAAGTTGCTAAACCCGGTCTGGAAGCTTATGATGATTTCGAGACTGTGTCAAAAAACTGCTTGGAACCCATTGAGCTAAAACAAAATATTACATTTTTTCACTGCGTATCAAAAGAATTATGTATACATAATATATTTAGCATAAAATGTATACTCTTTTTATAAAAGGTGCACAAAACAGATTTTCATGACCGTCTCGAATTCAACTAAAATTTCGAGAGCGGGTTTTGTAACTCTCCAACTCATATATTCAAAAAGTACGCATTTAAAAAACTAACTTTGATAATGTGTCCACATAGCATCAGAGACAGGTTCTTGGTCAGCAGGTAGGTGAAGTGCACCAGCGGGGGGCGGGCCCCGGGCATGCCAGTCAACACCAGCACCTGCGGCCGATAGTTCTTTACGTGCTCCGTCACGCTGTTCAGCTGCTGCACCGATAGTAGGGCCTGCTTGTAGGTTTGCGCTTGCGTGGTGGAACCCCAGTTTACATCTGGAGGGAAGAGAATATTTTTTTTATAAAAATATTAGAATGATTATGTAGGTCCTTAAATTTGGATGTAAATTCATCGTAGTTCATATCCGGTTTGTAGGACCAGAATATGTATGGTCCTTCAAATTGGCCTTACGAGAGCTTTGCAGGTCAAACATAATAAAAATACAATAATAAAAAGAGGAGTCACATGGCTACTTCTAAGGCCGATGATAATATACTCGTAGGCACATAATATCTTCCACTCAAGACCCCATGGTCTATTTTCTAACAAATATGTATTATAAATGTGATTACAAACCAGGTTTTCTGTAGGAGACAATCAGATACAAGGCCAGTACAACTGACAAGGTGAGTAGCGCAGTCCACCAGGATATCAGGAACATCACGGCAACGCACAGAACGGCACCAAACAGGGACAGCCACATGTTGTAAAACTGTAGAGATTGTCAAAATTATCTATCTAGGTTAGGTTAGGTTAGAATATTAAGGAATCTCCCCCATGAACAATGTTGAGATAAGACGCCTACTAATTGGTATGGGATAAATCCCAGCACTGGGAGGAATGGAAGGAGGCACCCGGAATGAGTCAAGTTAAAGTACTAATAAATGAACCAAACCCCAGACGAACCAGGCAACTACTCAATATGGACAGAAACTCACTGAGGGAACTGGTAGGACTATTAACCGGACACTGCCATCTCAGGAGACATATGGAGCTCTTTGGAGTAGAAAACACTAATAGATGCAGGAAATGTGAAGAGGATGAAGAGACTCCAATTCACCAATATGGTGCAAATGTCCCGCCTTGATGGGAAGAAGGGTCAAATACCTAGGAAGACATGTTGTGGAACCAAGAGACATAGCCTAATATCCAATGACAACCCTGGTGATTTCAATCAAAGGGACCGGGTTACTGTCAAAGGAGTAAGGTTAAATGGAAGATTGCACAATGGGCCTACGTCCTGAGTGCTCAAGGAAGTTATGCAAACTGTCTCCGTATCAAAAGAAAATAAGAATTGGTGTCCGAAGTATCTTTGGTATAAAAATAATTACTTACTCTGAAAGTAGGTCTCCATCCTACTGGTTTGGCCAAACTGGCGTGGAAGGTACTGAAGTTGATTAGGGTGTAGGCTGCCAGGAAGAAGTTGGAGATCAGAGGAGCAATCAAGTTCAGCTCGCCTAAAATTCAAACATTATGTTATCGATTACAAAGTTTTTGGATTTAACATTTAGAGGTGAAAACCCCCAATAGATGGCAGTAATTGTTTAATATTTCAGGTTTACCTACCAATCAAAATGAAGCAGATAGCAATGAAGAATGTGAGAACATATCCGCGAACTGGCTCGTTATTCTTTCCATACCCCTTTGCAAACCACACGATTCCAGGGTATAGTTTGTCCTTGCATAGAGCCTGGAAAAAAGACATCACATTAAAATCATGACTCACAAAATCAAAATGACTAATTAAGTATTATTATGTATATGAAATGAAACAGTAACTTTATGTAAGAGCATGGAATTTTTTATTTATTTTACTAGCAACCGGTTCCCCTTGGCCTAACCATCATTAGGGTACAAAATAAAACTAATCAAAAAATACATACTGTGTGCTTATATATACATACAGAGGGAGACACAATATAAAGATATTATAAAAAAAGAGTGAGATAGCAATAGATTATATTTAAATTATAACAAAGAATTAATAACATTCAAATTATAATGAAAATAGAAAAGAATAGAAATATGAAAGTATTACCACCATCGAAAGATAGACATTATTATTGTCACTGAAGAGATAATACATTATTGTGGTGTTGAACTTTACCTGGAAAACTTTTGGAGCCGAGACAAGAGATGCAAGAGCTGATGATAATGTGGCCGCAAAACATCCCGCATAGATCAGAGGACCAAATCCTGATACCAACTCAATAACCTAAAAGAAAAATAAACAACTCACTTACATCCTCATAAAAAAAAATTGTGGAAAATATTTATAGCTTCACAAAGTGGAACCGACCTTGATACTCATGTATATATTATAATATATGGGAACATATTATTTGAGTGGGATAACATTATGAATTCACTAATAATACAATGCACTAATGATTGATTTCCTGGTTTAAACAAAGCTAATCCGAAACGCGGGTAAAAAAAGAGCAATCAACCTTTTGAATTTCAAATAATTGTTGTAATTGTGCTGTCACATAAGTCTGCGCCAAGCTTTGTATGGCAACAGGCGCACAATAAACATGCAAATATTTGCAGTTGACAGTAAATAATGCAATTGGTATGAAAGCGCCTGCGACATTCATACATTATTTATTCATGCTAAATAATAAGGTAATCGGTGTGACTCACAATGGAAAAGGTGGAATATCTTGTTTTATATGAATGAAAGAGTACAAAGCAAACACAATATTGTAAACTATACTTCAAGTTATAATATTATACAATAATGTACATATGTAGTATTATACATATATTCAAGTGCTGATAAAACAAGCGAAATTATTTGGTCAACAATATTTTCAAGATCATTGCTCACATGAAGGGCCTTGAGTATATACAAGTATTATACTAATAAAATTCTCATATTAAAAACAAAATTCAGTTAGTATCATTTCATGGACTCGGAAAATACAATAAAGGGATAAATGACTCCCCTGTGGTACACCACCATCCTTAAAATTAGAAGAAAAAATATGATAGGTCCCAAAAAGGAACCTCGTGGTATGCCAAATTAAATTTTCCTTCAAAATACCTGAAAGCTGTTGTGCAATCCATATTGGCACTCCTTTCCAGTACAATTGAGGTAAGTTCCATTGGCCAAGTCTGCAAGGTCTCCTGTAGCCTCTCTGGCCACGGTCCAACCAGCCATTATAGCCATTGCAACATAGGAGAGGGTGGTGAAGAAAATTGCAAGTAATGTTCCTTTGGGGATAGAACCCTGAGGATCCTAGAAAGACAAGAATAAAATCATAAATGGTGGATTTGCATAATTATATTGATTAAACAAAGTTTTTGTAAAAGTATGCAAATGTCCATTGAACATTCAGAAAATAATGAGACAAGAGCAGAGTGTTGGATACCATCTTGTTAGGTTTAAATACACACTGTAATGAATATTGGGGAGGTCGCTGATGGGAGAAAAAGAGATGGAATGATAGAAATTCTTACCCTCAAATCACCGGAAATATTAGCCCCAGCCAAGATGCCAGTTGCAGCAGGGAAGAAGATGGCAAACACAGAGAAGAAGTTGTGCTGAACTCCTTCATCAACTCTGTAGTCAGGATGGAAGTTCGTCTCCAGTAGAGACACTGGAATGAAAAACAATAAGAATGAAAGATAGAGGAACAAAGAAAAAAGGGAGAAAGACAGAGAGATAGAGAGAGAGAGAGAGAGAAAGCACATGAAGAAGTCTTGTAGACTGGAGGAGAATGGCTAGGATCCGTAACACTCTTGGGGGTAGTCAAACCCAACGTGTCGTAGAAAGGAGGAAACACATCAACAAAAATTTAAGCAAACTAACTGTTGTATCCGATGAACCCCTTGGCCTGCTCCAAATCGCTCTTGGGCCCCACGAAGGTGCCGATGACGAAGTCCAGGATAGCTACCAGCAGGATGACCAGCAGCCCCTGCTGCGCCTTGGCCTCCCACTCCATGCCCACCACCACCACCACGGTGAGAATCACTATGGTGATAGATCCGATAATCCGCACATCCTGGAAAAAATAAAAATATACTTAAGAAGAATTTGGTTTATCCATTTGAATATTTTAAAAAAATGCTGGTGAATTTCGTGTTGGCAGATGATGAAATCCATAATGCATAAAAATTTTCGAGGATACGTGATTTATGAAATATATGTATTTTCTCTAGTTCAGGCTGCGGTTTCAAGGGTTCAGGAATTAACTTTTTTTTTTAAATTTATGTGAGTCCCAACTGCTCTCAAGCGTCTGGAGCCAGTGAGACTATGGCATCCCCAATTGCAGTATATTGTGAGGCTGCAGGAAGTAGGAAGGGGACGGATATGGGAGGAGGAAGGTGGGGTAGTATCTGGCTATTCAGATCTGGTCACCAAACACAGTTAAAGCTATTTCAAGCAATGTTTCGATTATGAATGGTGGTCTTTCACCACGGAGACACTGATAGTATCTACCACTCTGGAACGTCCCACGAATATACTATTATTTAAAATGAATAAATTGTGAAATAACACAAATTAATCAAATAAAATTTACTTGTACACGCCGGGATTTGAACCCGCGACCTTCGGATTCATAGCCAAGGATTGTATCTACTCTACCACGGAGGCCATCGATCGGAGGACGTTGTTTTCAGGCCTCTGACAATAGCGGAACATGGAGAAAAACAAGCGTCAAATGTTCAAAGGCGATGAAGTGAGATCTCCATTTCTTACACCTCACCCCCGTGTGAGAATTATTTTGTTAAAACAGCAATTCCATCAACGTTTATCGCAGTAATCTCTTTATTTTTAATAAATTGTTAACTTTTTAAAGTACATTTTCACCTGTGTCATTAGTTTTACACCTGGTTTGCCAGACTTTCAATAATATTTTCAGTTGTCTTCGTGTAATTTTTAATGACTAAATGGATATATATTTTTTTTATAATCAAAAGTTTCTTTTTACAATAGGAAAAAATGTGTCGTTTTTGGGATTCCCTTTGCTAAGGACACGTGGATAATTTAAAGCTACGTAATTCATGATGAAAATGACGTAATGTAATAAAAACAGGTCAGCTAAAAGCTAGATCCACGACAGAACCTAATATAACAGGTTGGAGACCTGTCAAGGTCTTGGTGAAAAATCCCATGAAATTAAAAACCTATTTTGGTTTGCTACCTGAACACCCCCGTCTACGATGTAGACACCGAAGGACTTGAGCAGGTCCCCCATGGACTCGCAGAAGCCCACCACGTACATGGCGCAGGCCACCGCGTTGGCCAACGAAAAGATCAGCCCTA
>JAHDVE020011722.1:0-21509 GCA_022606495.2 Halesus radiatus
TTGTTTGGTACATCATATCCATAAATAATAAAATAGGTTCGTTATAGTAATTTAACGTATTTAACTGTATTATATATGTTTGACGGTATGTTGTGTATAGTGTAAACTTACCAATACTTACCAAGTGTTTTCGTTAAAGATTGTCGCGGAGATATAAATAAAAGAAGGGTCACCATTTGATTAATTTATTTCTCAACGCGTACAAAATTCAGAAGCTAAATTTATAAGCTAGAAGTGATGCAAATGCAAATCAACAAGTTACTAGTATGTTCTACTACACGACCGATTCAGCAAGAGGCAGAAAAGCGAATGAATTCACGGTTCTGTGCATAACAGAACGTCAGTTGATTGTCTTTTGTTTGTAGTAGGGATACCATATGTAAAAATAAATTTTATGGCTAATAAGTTGCTTGCATATTACAGTAACTACGGATACTCAGTAGATTTCAATGGAGGCATTTTTGTGTAAAATCACCACTACACTAGTCCGGTTGGAAGCTATTTGTTGTATTTCTTGGGAATTAGCTATGTAACAATCTCTAGAAATTTTGCTTGAAGAGTTTTATTCACTATGTACTTTTGTTACTTAATAAATTCAATAGTGAATAAAACTTTTCAAACAAAACGGTTGGAAGCTGTTGGGACTCATGTGCGGTTTTTACATTAAGGGTAAACGAAACGTAATACGCGTTCACAGGCGGCGCTAATATAAATATTACATATAAAAATAAAATAAAAAGCTTTTATTATGTATGTAATGCTTTTAAATATTGATATGATTTGTTAGTTGACGGGATTTAAAGCTCAAGTCATTCGTGATACCTCATGACGGCCTCCGAAATTGAGTGGTTGCGATCGTCGGCTAGGAACCCGGAAGTCACAGGTTCCTTTGAGCCGTCGAGACCATCTTTGAGCGCGTATCACGTTTTGTTTATCCTCAAGAAGTTCCATTCAGTTTTAGTTAAAACATGAAAAAAACATTCGAAAAACGGAAATAAATCTTTGTCATTCAATATTTGAATCGCGATAAATAGATCGTAAATTAATAATGACATTTGACATTTCAGTAACGTTTGTTCGCCGTGTTGTGTGTACTTTTTATAACTAGTCTGTTCTCCTCTGTTGAGGGGAACTTAATCCAAAAAAATCGATATCCTACATCGATCCTAAATTTGATGGAGAATTTCATTGGGCAGAGCGAATTTGTGCTTTTGAACAGTACTATATATACTACTAACAAAATAACGTCAAATATATGACCTTATGGAAATATTTCGAGATAAGCAATACAATCCAAGTGCAATCTATGAAGGTCACAACTACCAATCTCCGTAGTAATATTAATGCAGTGCAATTTATTATATAAAGAAGATTGTACCGGGCAGGCGGTGTTTGTGTGTTTGTTAGTTTTGTATGGAAATCTACAACATGAAATTTTGCTCACTTGACATTCAAAACAAGAGGAAAGTCTAAAAACGAAAGATTTCGAAAAACCACCCCCTTTCCCACTCAGTAGCGTGCATTGCTTTATGGCCAAATGTAGATTGTGTAGAATTGGGAAAAGAATTCATATTTAAAAATTATTATTCTGTTATCATACATCGCCGATGTTTGTGACCAAGTGAGTAAGATTATCTAACAGTATTACCAAATTCATGGAAAAATCAATTTTTGCTTCTATTAATGGTTCATTTTTATTAGGGTAGGAACAGCTTTTCAACCTTTATGGAGTGCACGCCACTGTTCCCGCTCCTCGAAAAGTAGAATTTTGGTTCTTCTTGATAAAATTTCACACACTTAATTGAATTAGTTAATCATTATTTTAAAGTTTATTGTAGTAAAGCGCACTTGTTGCGAAATATCACAAAACTGCGCTATGTAAATGCTATGTTATTATTATTAGGTGTAGGGGTGGGGGTAGGGGTAGGGGTAGGGGTAGGGGTAGGGGTAGGATTAGGCGTAGGGGTAGGGGTAGGGGTAGGGGTAGGGGTGTGGGTGGGGGTGGGGGTAGGGGTGGGGGTAGGGGTAGGGGTAGGGGTAAGGGTAGGGGTAGGGGTAGGGAACACATCACAACCTCAAAACTTTCCTCAAAAACATTCATAAGCCCGGGCAACGCCGGGCACCTCATCTAGTTAACGATAGATTTTATCTAATCATGTAAATATGCATTAAATGATAACTGCGCATGGACAGATGGGAATTTAAAAAAAATGGTTTTCTTAAATGGTTTACGAGTACATGTCATATTTTTAATATTAAATATAATAAATCTTCATAGGTAATCCATCCTGTATTTGGGCATAAGTGAACTAAATGACATCTGATAAGCCAAGCACACATCTGCCGTAGGACAATATTGACTTCCTCTTAAGATAAAACTACAACATGTTCCAGACAAGTCTCCAAGTTTGTATTTCGTGAAGCCGCATTCGAATTAAGATTAAAAAATGCCCAGCGTCTTTTTCTACCGATCATAATAACAATTGGAATTTTTCTACACTTAGCACTGCATTCATTTTAATTACGTTCAATGTCCTACTGGATGAAACTCATGTTAGCAAACAAGACGGAAATCACAGGGAAAAAACAAAACCAGAAATTACCGTCTGTTTAAATAAAAGCCGGCACGATAGACATTATATAATAATTCAAACCCATAGATTCGGTAAACGAACACAATGTAATCCGTCTTCCAGAAGGTAATACACCAACCCACAACTATTTTTAAATATAATTGTATATAAAAAAAACTAGTTGATGTGTACCCAGTCTTGCTTGGGTACAATAACTGATTTGACAGCGAAAGTAAATATCTCCAAATAAAGAAATATTAAGTTGAATATTTTGTTTCATTCCAAACGTTTATTTTTTTTTCAAAATATATAAATAATAAAGATTTTAAGTAGGTACCTACTTGTGTTTTCCATTTTGAAAAAAAAACAAATGTTTAGTATGAAATAAAATTTGAATGAATATTTTTCTTTATTTCTTTATTTAGAGATAGTAATAGTAGTCACAAGGCATTACTTTCGCTGTCAAATCAATTACGGCACCCAAACGACAAGCAAGAATTTACAAATTCGTAACTTTAATCCAAAAAAACATAAATATCCCGAGCAAGGCCGGGTACACATCAAGTAAACAATAAAATAAATAATGAAAATAAAACAATAACTTTGTTTATAACCACGAGAATTTTATTTAATTTTATTACGACCGACCGGTTTCGCTTAACATAAGCATCTTCAGGGTACAAAAATTAAACTCAGTTTTTGTACCCTGAAGATGCTTATGTTAAGCGAAACCGGTCGGTCGTAATAAAATTAAATAAAATTCTCGTGGTTATAAACAAAGTTATTGTTTTATTTTCATTAAATATGTCTAACCACAAAGTGACTGCTTTCTATCAAAAAAAAAAAAAAAAATAATAAAATAAATTTCAAAGCATAAATGTACAATACTAGAAAGAGCAATGCGACTCACTCCTGACTAAATGCTATATATACCATAGATTTAGTTTGAATTGTACCAGTCGGAAGATGCCCTTGGTGGGGTTAAACCGGTACGGTCGATAATAAACAAGTGAAAAAAAGTTAGGTAGGTTTTTTTTTTATACAAAGGGGTGGTATCTTAATAGTTTACATGATTACCGATCCTAAAGAAGGTTGAGATCAGCTGAAACCTGTGGACAATGTATAAATAATATAATGAAGTGGTTTAAATAAAGATTTTTTGTTTTATTTTTAAAGTATTGTATTTTTTTTATTCACCAAATTCTAAAAACACCCCGGCGTAATTTTGTACTCTCATCGGAATGCGTCTCTATATTATGTATCTCGTATCACAGTTTGCAAGACACTCAGACAGTAGCCGCGGGAATTTATCAATCTTATATTGTTTGTTGATATTGATAAAAATAATATTGTATTTCTAGGATAGGTGAACGTCTCGTGAAGTGTTTTCTTTGTCCCGAATGGGCTTACCGCTGATAGCACCGTTGAAGTAAGCTTAACGCCATCACGCCTTTTTCGGCAGGGGTTTGGCAGAGAGGACGTACCGCCAAACAACTCGATCTTGGCATAGACTTCTTGCTTCATTCACATTCATACATTGTATCATACATTCTCTTCTGCCATGGCCCGACTCCCCGCCTTCCTTACACTCCTTTCTTCTTTCATTCGCTCTACATACCCAAACTATCTAAGCGCACTTTTTTTAAAATTTTTACTCATTACGCTTACGCCTTGCATTCTTTACAAATCTCTATATTTTTCACACGATCATACATAGTTTTACCACACATTCGCCTCAGAGATCTCATTTATACAGCATTCAGTCTACTTTCATCCTTCCTCTGCCAAGCCTCACTGCTGTACATCAGGGTTGGTATCAGCACTCGATTTTGGACTGCTAGCTTCTTTTCTTTGAACAATTTTCGTTAGCGCCAGCCGCGTTCAGTCCACCGTTAATGGAGTTTCCTGCAGTCACCTTTCTTTCAATATCAGTCTTTCCAGTAAACATACTTCCCAAATATATAAACTCATCCACCTGCTCCAAGTATTCATCATTCACAACTATATTGCACACTGTTTTCGTATTTTTTTTTTTCAGTTTTAAATTTTACCCTAACGATGATTGGAATAAGCGAAACTGGTTATCGATGGATTAAAAATTAATTGGTAAAGTGTTTGTTTTATTTAATAAATATGTTAAACCACAAATTAATTGCTATCTATTAAAAAAAAAACAATATTATTATTACGTCCAGAAACCGAAGCGTAAAGTTTTTTGGTGTAAAATTACCACTTCTAGGTGCTATAATCCTAATTACGGTTGCCTCCACCCAAGCAACATTTTTCACAATTACTATCTGCCTGTAATTTGTAACCGGGTAAGATTTAAGGCCGGGTGTAAGTGTGGGATTTACAGTGATGAAGGTGGCGGGTAGAGATGAAAAAATTAAGATTTTTAAGAACGTTCACCCGCAGGTAATCAGAGATAAGTTTTGTTAAAATTGAACAAAAGCGTACCGATTAGGGTGATTATTACTTAATAGGATATGTATATTTTATTTTTTTTTTTATTAAATAGATTTATTTGAACAATTTTATTTTTTTCGGACAGTTTACAATAATTATTATTTATTTATATATTATTTAATCATTCAATTAAAAAAAGAAAGAAAAAAAACAAGGTTAGCATATATTAGGATGGTTAGGATGATTGGAGGGAGGGGAAGGAAAAGGATCAAGTCTGTATGGAGTAATATTTATTGATTTTAAGTTTGAAATTATGAGGGGCTGAGTTGAAAAAGTCGAACTCACTGTTTGAAGTGTTCAAAATGTGTGAAGCGCGGTGAATATAGGTGTGTAATTATATAATGTAATGAAGTGATTATTTCTCACAGTTTTATAATTCCATCTATCATATATGGAGAAGAGTGTTCCAGGCGATGTTTGTTTGTTTGTTTTTTTGTAGAAAAATCTACAGTTTTATTCCGAGCTTGTAATAATCAATTTTTAATTGCTAAGTAAAGATACAGATTTTATCATTTTGATTAATTGATGACATAATCTAGTACTGAATGTGGTTTTTGCACTCGAACTCTTGACAAATCCAATTGAAAAATAATCGCTATCATTTTTGCGACAGCAATATTTATTTTTAATTTATAAAATCTGTAAGAATGCTTGTCTTACTTATTACATTCTTATGCGCCGGTTTAGCTTTGGTATAGTTAAGCCGTGGAAATAAGTCAAGTTTATCAATATTCTATACTTACGAGCCGCCAAATATTCAAAGCGATTATAATGCGGTAAGGCGCTATATGTATATACTAGCTGAAGTACCCGGTGTTGCCCGGAGTTGTGAATAGTTTGGTATAAAGTTTTGAGGTTGTGATGTGTTACCCCTACCTTTAGCTAGTAATTTTCCTCTTATTTTGAACGTCAAGTGTGCAAAATTTTATTACGAAGTTGGTACCAAAATTCTGCTTTGAAAAAGTGGGAAGAGGTTGTTTTTTAGAAATCTCTTGTAGACAATGACCTTCCTCTTGTTTTGAAGGTCAAGTGTAGAAAATTTCATCGAGCTCGGAATAAAACTGTAGATTTGTATAAAAAGCAAATAAACGGACAATTTTATTTATATATATATATAGATAGATATACGAGTATACATCTAAATGCTAATAACACAAAGTAAAAAGAAACAAATTGACAAAACAGGTTTCTCATTTCTCCAGTATTCAGACTATATTTTTTCTGAGTTGGTATCATCTTATATCTTCTTCTTCTATTATATAAAGAAGAATGTGTGTTTGTTTTGTATACAAATCTACAGTTTTATTCCGAGCTTTGAAATTTTGCACATTTGACCTTCGAAACAAGAGGAAGGTCACTGTCCACGTGAAATTTCTAAAACCACTCCCATCCCCATTTCCTACCTTTTAAAGCAGAATACTGATATTTATTAATTAAATTTTGCCCACTCGACGTCCAAAATGTGAGAAATATTACCGGTTAGGGGTAGTGGTAGGGATAGGGGCAGGGGTAACAAATCACAACCTCAAAACTTTACTCCAAACCATTCATAACCCCGGCAACGCCGGATACTTCAGCTAGTAATACACAAATATCAAAAAGATTAACACGAAATATTAAAAAAAAAACTAATATTGTGGTCACCCTAGTTTCAAGTTAAATTCCGTTTCACTGCGTATTTTAATACAAGGTCCTGCCGCTGAGAGATCCGTTGTGACATCTCTTTCTGTTACAAACGTAAAAGAAGGACAATTAGACCACAAAGGAGCTATCAGCGGCACGACTGTAAACCCATCTCAAATAAAACCCTGCTATAACAATTATTATTTTTGTCTTTTGTTCTATTCATACATTATTATTTTACGAGTTTTGTAACAAAACTTCACAAGCTCTCCTGATTGTATTGTGGTGCAATGCTTTCTTTTGTACTTCTGCAGGTAATAACGAGTTTAAAGGTGTAGGGCTCGTGTTTGGGAGAGTTTTACGACCCTTCTAGGTGGTTCATGGCAGACTTTACTTTTAGATATTTACGATCAATTTAGGTTTACGATTTTTAATGATTAATTTCTCCTCGTCAGAGGACTATTTATAAAAAGTGTCAACAGGGTGAACAACCGTCACCGAAATGTCAAATGTCATTATTAGTTTTCGATCTATTTTACGCGATTTAAATATTGAATGATAAAGATTTATTTCCGTTTTAGAATGTCAAAACGTGGTTTTATATGTTTTAAATAAAACTGAAGAGGACTCAACTTATTTTACTTATAAGCTACGTTTTGTCTTGTTTTTCAATCGTCGAGAAATGTCAAATATACGAACAATTTGCTTGGCGCCATTATCAAAAGTCAAGCTAACACTTTACTTTAAAAATAAAAAATAAAAAAATCGGACAGTTTGGAAAATGTGTAAGGTTTCATAAGACGAAAATCCGCTAACTGTTATCTTTAAATTTTATGAAATAGGAAATAGCTATCTCAAAGGATTCTGTACGAAATTTTTTAAAAGATTACTAATTTGTTATTTTTCTGTCTTCTTTCAGGTAAATTTTAAAATTTGAAAATCGTCGACTGCACTACACAGGGTCGAAAATAAATATGTGAGTAAATTATTTTTACCGGTAATAAATCATTTTAGGCACTATATTTGGACGGGGGTAAATATAATAATACGAATAAGTGTCTCGACGTGGCCTAACCACGGTTTGAAAATCGATATGAACGCCGAAACATCTGTCACAATAATAAAATAAAAAAATCTGATACGCTTGCAAAACAAAATTATTAAATTTGATTTTAATTAAATTAAATGAAAATAAGAGTCAGTTACATTATTTACTTTTGGAGCACTCGAATCAATGTAAATATAACCACTGACATCGGAGTTAATAAACTTGCTTTAAGCGTGAATTCGACGGCTGCAGACAATGGTCATGTGACACCCATTTTGACGCCAGATTAGTTCACAGCCGTTCTCGTTTGTTTCCCGAGATTTTGACTGCGGTAAGCAAATCACAAAGGTTTATAAAAAAGGTCAAGCTTAATACTCAAACAAAATATTTTGCTTTTATAAATAAGCCAAACTTTTTTACTTGAATTGGTCTCACGTCTAGGACGCCCCCCGCCCCTCGTATTTGGTATCTTTCCCTTGTGTATTAGGGCATTTTTATGTATTATTTGCTCTGTGTGTATAACAAAATTATTACAGACTCGATGGTATATTATTTGTTTTTTTTTAATGAAGTTATGAAGTTTTGAATTCTTGCTTGTCGTTTGGCTGCCATTGATTTGATTTGACAGCTAAAGTACTGCCTTTTGACGACTATTACTATCTCTAAACAAAGAAACAAGTGGATTAAAAACAAAGTGTCTTGTTATTTAATACAAAGAAACATTCATTTGAAAATTTTATTTCATTTCAAAATATATATAAATAATAAAGTTCTTAAGTGGGAACCCACTTTTGTTTTCTACTTTGAAAATATTCTACCCAAACAAGCCTTCTTCTTTTGAATATGTAATCTCTAGCTAACCAGAATGGTATATCTACGGGCTAACCTCAATGCAACATGGCGGATTCAATGTTTTTCATACCAATTTTAAAACCTTATAGCAGCAGTTTTACATATTGGATTTCATTGAAACTACTTTCTAAACCTTCCCGGCACTAATAAGAACAAACTGTACCATTTTCATCGAAACCTGTCAAGTAATTTTCGAGAAAATCAAGAACACACAGACACATAAATCTTATGGACACTTCTACAGAAGTGTGTGTTATATTTGTCTTTTATCGGCATTTCTTATTAATGCTATTTCAAACTCTGTTTTTAAATTTATTGTCTATGTTCGTATTATTGTCTGGTGATTTGTCTAATTAAAGGACCTCGAGGTTGTTTATGGTTCTGTCCTTCAAAATTAGAATAAATTAACAGTTGGCAGTAAATTAAGTCAATTGGTATTAAATTATTTGCCATCGAGTTAAAATAGAATTCTCTAGTTAATTGCAGCTGCGAAATTATTACAATTCTTCTTTCAATATCAAACATTTTTATACTAATAATAAATCATTATTCCTGGATGTGGGGGTTAGTTCAGTGCCGCACAGTTCATAGGAAGCTTACATACATAGGTTCGTAAAATTACAATAATAATAAAATAGTAGGTGAAGGACACATAAAACATTTAAACAGAAAAATTAAAAAATAAGCAAATGAAAATAAAGCCTTTTTAATTGTAACTAATTAACTAACCATCACGCCGTTTAGGCAGAGAGGACTGTCTGTCAAAACTCGATCTTGACATAATCTTCTTGCTTCATTCACATTCATACATTCTCTTCTGTTATTCCGACTTCTGAGATGGCCCAACTACCCGCCTTCTTCTTTCATTCATATTCGCGTCATATATTCTCCTTACACTCCTGTCTTCGTTCATTCGCTCTTCATGCCCACACCATCTAAGCGTCCCTTTTTAATCTTACTCATTACGCTTTCGCATTGCATTCTTTACGAACCCCAACATTTTTCACACGATCATATATGGTATCACTTATATCAGTTTGTACATAATTAGATAAAGAATAGGAAGTAATATTTGTACAGCGCCCTTGAGGTGATTTTTCACAAAAACGGCGCCATACAAATCATCCAATTATTATTATTATTATTATTATTTACCACACATTCTTCTCCGAGATCTCATTTCTACAGCATTCAGTCTACTTTCATTCTTCCTCAGTTCCATGCCTCACTCCCATACGTCACGGTTGGTACCAGCACTCCATTGTGGACAAATACACACACATCCACTTACTCCAAGTATTCATCATTCACAACTATATTGCACACTGTATCCGTACTCTCACCTTCAAACACCATGACTTTAGACTTACTTACATTCATCATTAACTCAATCTTCATACATACCTCGTTCATCCTATATCATCCATACTGTTAGCAATCAGCACCGAATCATCAGCAAATTTAAATTGTGAAGGCCCAATATCTTTTACAATAATATATTGTATTTTTTATAAGGTTCTTGAAGAACTTCAGCTTTAAATACTACAATAACGACTTATTCCTTTTCATATTACGTGTGTACACCCGCCAACAAACAAATCATATAAATATTTAAGTGCATTAAGTGGTAAAAGTGTTTTTTTTTTCAAAAAACAATTAAATTAACGCCATCTGTGAGTGCGTATTACGTTTCGTTCAGCCTTAATGCAGAAGTTATAGAGAAAATAACATTTTGAGACGTCTTGTCGAATCATGGACTCAATTTAATTGGAATGTTTACTAGATAAGACCTATCTAGTTCATTTAATGTCATTGATACTTGGCATCAACTGTCATCATATCCCATTCCCCATTCTAAACATCCTCTTTTTCCATTTCGTGGTCATTTTAATTGAACACAATTAAGCCATTTTTTTAAACAGCCAACCTTGAGTATAAAAAAATAAAACGCATAGAAAACAACTAATTTATACGTAGCTTTAATTTACACTTCTTGTGTTTGTAGATTCGTGAATTGATAACATAGAATGCGTTTTAATGATGAAATATTCTGCTATACAATCAATCAATTTAGTCTCCTACAACGGAAGCAATCTTCCCAACAAGCCTTCCATTGATCACAAGTCAGCCTCCCAGAAGCTTTAAGTGGGTACTTTAATAGTACACAACTGCCGACCCTGTACAAATTGCAAGTGCGCTCCACTGTTGAATTTGGTAGCCAAATTTGGTAGTCTGGAACCCCAAAATACCAGAAAAAAATCCCTGACTCTACAAACAAGCGGTCCTTCTGATAGATTCCCCTGTCTTAACAAACTGATTGCAATATTTAGAGCACAGACGTCAAGTCGGTATGCTGTCCTTTACTACGAACTACGAGTATTTCAATAGAAGATCCTATTGAACTAGCCCCATTTGTACACCGTTGACATTTGTCACGTGAGAACGGGTCGTTGGAACAATTTTCCGGTCTCTGTGTTTTCTCTCTCCTACACCATGTTCACTCCTTCTCCTAAAAAAAAAATCCTCCGCAGAACCTCCTGTGTGGAGTGTGAAAAAAAACATACTCATTATATTGGTCCCTGCCGGATTCCGAGCCAAGGACCTTGCCGCTCCGTCGCTGAGGTCATTGATGAATTGATGACTTAGAATGCATTTCAAGGGCGGACGCTTTTGCAATTCAAATAACCTCCAAATTTTAAAGCCACGAAGTTGGCTAAGTTCGTGATATTTGATCTCTCAACGGGCGATTATAAATTGGCGGAACTGTGAGAATTATCACCCAATTTGCCTTCACTCCACTTTACCGTTCATCTTGATTGTGCGTCGAGGTCAATCGCTCCAATAATACCGCTAAATCATCTTTATTGCAGACTGATTGTCGACCTCCGCGGCAGAGCGGAATGGTCTGTGATTCTGCGATTGTGGTTTCAAATCCCGGTCTAATTCAATCAATTAAATATATTCAATTATATATGAATAACTAAATAACTAACTAACCATCACTCCATTAGGCGGAGAGGATGGACCGCCAAACAACTAGATCTTGACGTACACTTTTTGCTCCATTCATATTCATATATTCTCTTTTGTTATTCCGACTTCTGACATGGCCCGAATCAAGTATTAGATTTACTTGATCGTGCCATTTCTTCCTCGGACAACCCCTTCCTTAATCTTACTCATTACGCTTACGTCAGCCTTGCATTCTTTACGAATCTCAACATTTTTACGACACATTCGCCTCAGAAATCTCATTTTTACGGCATTCAGTCTACTTGCTTCCTTCCTCTTCCAGTTTCATGCCTCATTGCCATACATCAGGGTTGGTATCGGAATTCCAGTGTGGACTACTAGGAATAGTTAGAGAACACTAGAACGATCCATCAAAAATAATTTAACGTATCCGGATTTTTTTTTCTCAATAAACCTATCAGTACATAAAATTTCAAAATGTGCGTTCTTGCATCTTTTAATATCGAAATAATCGCTTTCGAATTATCGACGAATGCGAATGGTGCGTCCATTCCTTGTCCATTTCGACCGCAAAACGCCGACCAATCACGTCCCTCCATTCCGAAGCGTGCGTCTTTTGTTTTTACGACATTTTTATTCGATTTATTTGTTTTTTATTAGACCCCAGGGCCCGGTTCAATGGCCCGCATGGCTCATTGGCTAAGTGATGAGATGAAATTACAGCAATTCCCTATCTTCAATAAGTAAATTAAATTTTAAATGTTTTAAAAATATCTGTTACACCTAAACACTGTGGATCTCTCATTCAAGCAGCCAGTGGCGTGCACGGAGTTTAATAATATAGGAAAATAATGTCCAAGCTCCTGGCGTCCTGTTCGTTGTATTACCTGCCACACAAAATATATAAATAACCCCTTCATTTGTGCATATTACAAGCCAATTACTGAATATGTAAATTTTCCTTTTTTTGACCATACAATTACATGAAAGAAAGCCAACAAAATATAATATTAGTAAAGTTGTACTGATTTATGGAGGTACCAACAGATGGCAACAGATGCAATTTAACGTTTTAATCTGGAGTAACCTGCCAGGTGCAGGTAAGTATGTTTCTATATCTGTACATAATAAGATAAACCCTGGCAATAGTATTTGTACATCGCCCTTGAGGTGATTTTTCACAAAAACAGCGCTATACAAGTCATCCAAGTACTATTATTATTATTATGGAACTTATTGCTACATTTGTGACTTGTATCGAAAGGCACGGCCTTTTTCGACACTAACACAGACGAGTCTTCCCTTGAATGCGTATTGCGCACACATGTACATTTTTGTGTAGAATATAATCAGCATTTGAATATAACATGCGAATAATTTTGCATACTTAGTTGTCGTAGCTAGTACTTCGGGCGTATTTTTTAATGTGTAGATTATTTTCTTGGAATAATTTTTTAATGTGTAGATTATTTTCTTGGAATAATTTTTTAATGTGTAGATTATCTTCTTGGAATAATTTTATTAATGTTTGTATTATTTATATATTTTTTATGTGAATAACGTAGAGAAGGCAATGCTTTTGTGCCTATATAGAATGCACGCCTCTACAACCAACCGTTGATAAAATTACGTTTACATGTCAACATTTTTGTAAAGTATTGAGCAATATATGACTAAATTGTATATTTAAGCTAAAAATAAATAAATAAATCATAAATTTAGCTGTGCTCTCCTACAATGCATTCTTATACACGTTTCTATTCATTTATTTGCTCTAATTTCTTTCCAGTTAGAACATGAATATCGACAGAAGATGTATATTTATAAAAAACGTAATTTTCGCTTTTCTTTTCTACGGTTCCATGCCTCACTGCCACATTGAAGGGCAAAATCTCCTACTTACGAACCTTTTTTCCGATATTGTCGTATTGTTCATTGTTACAAATTAAGTTTTTTAGAATATGACCGTAAAACATTTCAATAATTGTGCCTTAGAAAATAAAATAAATCACTTATTTTGTTGATGTATTAAGCGGGAATTTCACCCCTTTCGCCACCTGCATAAGGAGTGCGTGATTTCGTAACGAATTTTAGGAAGTGGATCAACTTAAGTCGCAAAAACGTTCCCACGTTAACGAACGAATTTACGGTAAGTATGTGTGTATATATATTATCCTTGTACATAAAAACCGCCCAACCAATAAAATATTATATATTTATTAGCAAATGCTAATGACAGCAAATAGGCTGTCAAAATATATACCTGTGATAAAAGATTTATTGCTATTATGATTATAAATCGAAAATCATAAAGACATCAATAAATTAGTGTCCGAATTCTGTTTTAACGCACTTAATTCGGGTAATTTATTATAACGTCTTTATAGTACAACGTAATGGCCATTGACGGATGTAAATCATGTTACTTTGTGAGTAATGAGCCTCTTTCATGCAATTTTAATTGACTTGAAAAAAAATCTTTTTTCATAAAAAGCAATATCAATCACTTTGTGGTTTGACATGATATTAAATAAAGCAAACACTTTTTTATAAACCACCAATTTATTATGTATTTACGCCAACCGGTTTCGCTTAGATCAAGCTTCGCCGGGGCAATTATAATAACTAAAGAATAATTCAGATGGCGGTTGATATTGAGTTCACAAATCGTTAATTTGATCTTGGCTATGAATCCGGAGGTCGCGGGTTCAAATCCACCCCCTCACGCCACACCGTAAACGAACCTACGAATTCAGGGAAGTTAAATATAAGGAATCTTCGTGAAAAATAACGATATATACGATAGTACATTAAGGGCATCAAGTTATCTTTGAGAATGCTTTGTGGAGAGTTGTTTTGGGTTGAGGAGGGGTAGACATGGGCCTTGAAGAAACCCATGTTGAAGGAGGGTGGAAACACAGAGGGAGGGAAAGCCGTTTCACAGCCGTTTTGTTGAACTCAAGAACGAGTCGTAGACACGATCCGTTCTCATGTGATAAAAATCAACCGTTTACAAATGTTGGGTGCGCGTTTATCATGTTAGCTATCGTGTCATTGACTAAGTATTTATCAGCATCACCTCATGAAATAGGATCAAACAGTTTTTCAATTACACAGTATTTTTAAAGATATTTTTAAACATAATATTTCATGGGGCAAGTTCAACTTTACGTTTTAAAACAAAAAATCGTGTGTTTAGCTCATGAGGTCAATTAATGAGTGATATTGTTTTCATGCGGTTATAAAAAAAAACACGAAGTAGGTATAAATATATATATTTAAAATTCTGAAATGCTATAGAAATTCTTCCGAAATCGAAAACAAATCATCATGCAAGTGGCTCATTGGCCTGTGCGATCTGATTTCTCGATGTTGCATAACGTCTAAGAACCGGTTGATCTATGAAGTATAAGTGATGATAATGGTGAGAGTGGAAGATGCTTTAAGTATCGCCCTGGAGCTATCATCATTGTGTTTGTGAGCGCCAAAATTACTACATTTATTCGCCGGCAACCAGGAAGGAATGATTGTCTGTCCACTAGCTCGGATCATCGCGGTGTTTATATTGGATTCTAATTTTGTTCTAGTGCAGCGGTGTTCCCTCACCACACTGGAATTAATATTTACGGCCCTTCTTCCCAACCTTTCGAATGATCAAACTGAGGCACCGATCAGCCAAGTGTTTTGTTGAGCATTCGCTCTATTTGTCTGTTTCCAACATTTTATATCCTAAATTATCAATGTAGGTCCTCCCCCACTTTCATAGACTTACATTTGACATTTGACGTTTCTCTTTCGTGAAAAACAAGACAAAACGTAGTTTATAACAAGTAAAATAAGTTAGCTTCTCTTCAGTTTTATTTAAAACATATTTTGACATTCGAAAACGGTAATAATTTTTTCTCATTCAATATTTGATTCGCGATAAATAGATCGCGAACCAATAATGATGTTTGACGTTTCATTGATAGTTTTTCACCCTGTTGACACTTTTTTGTAACTGTTGAGGAGAACTTAATCCACAAAAATCGATATCCTAAAGTGATCGTAAATTTTATCTAGAATTTCGTTTGGAAGAACGTATATGTGCATTTGAACAGTGTTGACGCAAAAAACAGTTGCTCAGCAGGGTTGATAATAACGGCCGTTAGGGATTTTCTAATTTCAAGTGGTTTTCAATTATCTAATTTTTTGCCTTTATTTGAGGTATTTTCATCAAGTAGAGTGTGTTTACACATTCTTCATATTTTTACATCAATCAACGTTCTTGTAACACGTAATTAATCATTATTTTATATCATCAGTAAGCACTCTAGCTCATTGAACTCTCCTCGATCCATTCTATATGCTCGTACATCCAAACAACATCACATGGCACAGGTATACGCAATAACAATCAATTGGAAGTGTATTACCTAGTCTGCCCAGAACCGGTTCAGAGCATGTGGAGGGAGATTGTTCGGCAGACTGGAGGTAGACCCAGACCTTGTTTCAGTATCAATGGACTTGAAGAAGCAAGATTCGACCTCCGTGGTGTAGTGGTTAAATCATTGACTTTTGATACGGAGATTACAAGATTAATTTTTGTGCGGGAACACAAATTATTATTTCTTAATAAGATGAGTTATTACATTAATAAATTAATAACAATTACTTTGTTTAAACCACTTTTTTCAATATATAAATATCTACATGTTTCAGAAGGACATCACAAAAATAATGACAAATATAGACATAATAGAAATTTAATAAAAAAAATTATAATTTACAAATTATTGGATTAGGTTATTAACATAAAAAAACAAAAATTAAATGTAAATTTAATTTAATAATGTTATTATTAAGTGCTGCAAGTATTTTAGAATAACTAACTAACCATCACGCCGTTTCCCCGCAGAGGTAGGCGGAGAGGACGGACCGCCAAAACTCGATCTTGGCATACACCTCTTGCTTCATTCACTTTCATACAACGTCTCATACGTTCTCTTCTGTTATTTGATTCACTTGATCTTCCATTCACATTCGCGTCATGTATTCTCCTTACACTCCTTTCTTCGTTCATTCGCTCTACATGCCCGAACCATCTAAGCGTCCCTTTCTTACTCATTACGCTTACATCAGCCTTGCATTCTTTACGAATCTCAACATTTTTCACACGATCATACATGGTTTTACCACACATTCGCCTCAGAGATCTCATTTATAGATCATTCAGTCTACTTTCATCGTTCCTCTGCCAGTTCCATGCCTCACTGCCATACATCAGGGTTGGTATCAGCGCTCCATTGTGGGCTGCTTGCTTCGCTTCTTTGGACAACTTTTTGTCTGCGCCAACCGCGTTCGCAGTATGTTAGTTTTTTTTAATTATTGTGACAGCTATTTCGGCGTTCATCTCCATGCCATTTTCAAACTGTAGTTAGACCACGTTGAGACGACTTATTTGTATGATTCTGTTTACCCCTTACCCATTTTCAGTTGTTATGGTATAAATGTTTTTTTTTCGGTGAAACCTATTTACTGAGAAAATAATTGTGATAATAGATTCTCTATTTTGTGAGTTACTTTGAAATCTGTTTTCCCCGCATTATATGGAAATGTTTTCTTAATTGTTTTACAATGACGTGAATGCTATTATCCACTTACTTAAATGTATTTAAATGTGTTTAGGTCTTGTGAATATACTGAGTAGTGGGGAATAAATCAGTTTTCTTATTTTATTAATTAATTTTATATAAGAATCATTAGTTCATTTATTAATTTTCAATAGTTCAATTAAATTTAATCTAAGACCCTTTCTTTCTATATGTAAGGGTTTCGTTGTTGTCAAGCGGGACGTGTATCGGGCTAAAATTAAATAAATGTGGTAAATTAAATGAAATTCTACGAATTAAACACATTTATCCACGTATTACATATATAGTAAACAAGCAGTGTGAAAAGGAGATTTGCAAAAATTTCCGCACAATTGTAAAAAGGACGGGTTTATCATTAGCAGATTTGTGTTTCAAAGAGTAAATACTAAAGGTTTGCAGTGCAATGCGAGTTGCCCGTAGACTGTCGACATGCATTGATTCGCAAATCAAATGACGGTGACTCGCCTGAGCTCGCCCCTGGCCCCCATTATTTTTGTTCTCTTCCTCAAGCGTATTAGAACATCTCTAGTGGATCACCTGCTCTGTGGTAAATACCGACATATATTATAAACTAGTGGATACATTACGAACGTACTCAGATTTCGGAGAGTACAAACGAAATGAAATACCTCATAAAGTATTATATATTTTAGGACACCGGCGTGTTTAACATTAATATCCAATATACATAATAATAATACCTGCATTTTATGTTAACTCTCATTATGATGGATAATAAAATGTCAGAGTTACGAGAGATGGAACAATGGACCGCTGCGGGCTTTCTATGGTGCCTTAATGCTCACAGACCACCCGTGGCCTATGGATTAAAGTGTTCATATACAATATGTATACTGGAGGTGAGTAAAATAACCGAGCGTGAAACAGTTTTTTCGTAACCGTTTAATTTTCCGAAACGGTTGTAGCAGTTTTGCGGATTTTGCCATCTTGTCAGTTGGTGTCAATAGATGCAGATATTGCCAAAGCCAAGAAGTTGGATAGCATCACATTGATTGAATTGGCCAGGGAACATAGGTTATAAAATAATAGTAAATACGGGAATAGGATTATAAAATCCTCAAACGTGTTGCGCCGTACTAGAGTCTGTACTGTGCTGCACGGTGTAATATGAATACTTGCGTCTGTGCCGTTCTAGCACTGTCCTGTTCTGCACTGCGCGGTGCTGGTAGATACGAATGGACCTTAAAACAGCTTCCCGCAACACTTTACTAAACTGCTATAACCGTCGTAAACCGTTGCAAAGAAACGCTTTCTCCCGACAAAAGGTTAAACGCTCATCCGCCGTAACCCGTGGCAAAAAAAAAAAACGCTTTCGCCGCAACTCTTTTTTTTCCTAATTTACTACGTTATTTTTAAACAGTTTCAGGTAACCGTTTATTTGCAAAACCGAAACGATTTCGGTTGTTTTGAAAAATAAATTGAAACGCCCACCTCTAATGTATACAATGAACAATACATACATCCCTACGAACTTTCTTTTCTTAATTTTCAAACATTATTTTATCTTTTTATTTTAATTTAAAAATTGATCCAAATTCTTATAAATAGCCCTTAGAATAGTGTATACATTAATTTGTTACAAAGTCACGGCATCAAAGGAGATTGTACCCCTCAACTAGCAGTATAATTTTGTTAACGTAATTAGAGAATGAAACTCCGAACAAATCTGTGTTGGCACACAATTTTGCTTCATTCACATTCATACATCGACTATCGACGACATAATATTCTGTTATCCTACTCTTGACATGACTCATCTTAAATATTAGATTGATTTATTAATATTTATTTATTTATTACATATAACGCCTGTGTTGAGGTGGAAATTTACAGGGGTGGTTGTTCAGATAAGATATTTAGATGACAAATAGATTACAAATTAATAATTTAATCTTTACATCTAGCAAACACATTGTGGTAATACATAATTATAAAAAATAAAATAACTTTGTTTTAATTCCACTTTATTATTTTTTCATCAAACCGGTTTCGATTCAACCTGAACCTTCCTCAGGGGTGAATAAAAATATATTGTATTTATATATATTTTTATACACCCCTGAGGAAGGTTCAGGTTGAATCGAAACCGGTTGGATGAAAAAATAATAAAGTGGAATTAAAACAAAGTTATTTTATTTTTATAATTAATAATTTATTTCAGAGCTTTTCTCCTCCATGGCCAGTGCGTGATGCCTCGCCCTATGCTATAATTCAGGTGTGCCGAATTTTCAAGGCTTTTCCACAATTTTCCTGTCGAGCCTCCCAGTCTCCGTTGTGTATTTTTTTTTATTTATTGACTATTGGGAAAACAAAATAGGCATAAGAGAATTTAGAAGCCGACAGGTTTATTGGAGGTGATCAATGATCTTACTTTTAAAGTAACTTTTGTTTTGCATATTTCTGATGTCACTGGGTAGGGAATTGAATGGCTTACTAAAGCATTGTTTTTTAAAACTTCTTTGTCCATAGGAGGTTTTACAAACTGGAATATTAATAGATTTTACATGTGATTATCTTAGGGCGTGCTTGTTCTTTCTTCAAACATATTAATATTTTTAAATGATTCAACGGGATTTTTTTATGTGTTTTTTAAAAGTAAAGTATATTTAGTTTCTTAAAAATAAAATCAGTACTCGTCCTTAATGGAACTTTAAGAATAACCTTCAGGATCAGTTTCTGGATCTTTGCTAAAGGCTCCGGGCAAGTATTTGTCGCACTATCCTAACTGATAATACCATATTCGAGAGAAGATTGTTCCATGTCTTCCTGGGGCATCCCCGACTTCTTCTTCCATCAAATTAAATCAACTAACGTGAATTTGATTAATGTTTGTATTGTTACATTTCTCTTTCGGCTTCTTCAGAAGTTTTTAGAAGTGTTCAATGATTTTTATTGCATTTGTCTCTTAGTTTTGTTTACCGACTGGTTATTTATAATTGTTCAATTAAAATATCATTTATATTCATCCATTACAGACAAGATTAAGAACTGGTCTCTTTAATCCGTGGCTCGTGGCAGTGAATTTAAGTGGAATGCCGCCTGTGGAGATCGGTGAATCATCTAATTGAATCAATTCGTTGTATACGAGTATATGATATATATCTGTACCGTTCTCCGTGTACTTGTACTGAGAGATCATTATCAAAAGATTGGGCCTTGCGACACTGAAAATAACCTGCTATTAATGATCCTCGATTCTAATAAGCAAATTCTTTTAAAAGTATTGTGATTATTACAATTCAATCGAAGATTATACATGCATCAATTCATAGAACAAACATTTTATTACAAATCAACATTAATACACCAACGAGGTGGTTAAACTATCACACAAATGCGGGATATTTCTCTCCTTTACCCCGTATATTAAGAAATTACAATACTATACACTGCTCTAATAATGAAATAGACATTTTTAGTGACACAATTAATCAGTTTAAGTTTTACCATTAATATCAAACTGATAATTAGATGGCGCCCTTTATTAAGTACCAAAACAGTGTACCATCAGCACAGGTGACAATAAGGAGTTAGATTATACTCCTACTTTATAATGTGTTTTCGATATTTCACTTCGTTTTCATTCTTGTTATCATTTTTGCGAGATAATGTTTGTTGTTGTTTATTGTACCTATTGATTATTATTGCTATGTATGTAAGTTTTGGCCATATTGCCTGTTATATGTAATAAAATAAAATAAAGCAATTAAGTAAAATTTAAGTTACAAAGTGTCAAAAACTAATTTTTTTGTCGATTTTCATGTTTTAAAGGGGAGAGGGACATCGGAGGGAAATTATTTATGATTCGATATAATGATAATATTATTACGTAATACGATAAACATTATGTTTTAACATATATGATTTACATAATATAAAAATAACAATCCTTAACCGGTTTAACCTTAACCTTAGCTTTCTAATCCGAATTAAAAATATATTTAATTTCTTCAAAAGATTGGTATTCACTTTGTGGTATCATTATTAATAAATGAATTAAAAATTACTTTGTATTCACCACTTTATTAATATATACATATCAACATGTTTCGAAAGCGATGCTTTCCTCATCAGGAATATAAGCCTGAAATGTCAGATTTAAATACTAAAAATAATAATAAACTAAAGGTGTTAAGTATGTGTGATGCAGCTATAATTATTAATAATACTGTGATAACAAACTCCTTTCAAAATGTATTGTCATTCACACGGAATGGGTACTTTTGTCCATTATTCCTGTAATACATATTTTATTTTTATTTTTGGGGAGTCATCTAATCTATCTTATACCAATGCTTTCAGTATGCCTAAGGTTTCTGG